>JAADVW010000206.1:0-48665 GCA_023335875.1 Elongisporangium prolatum | reverse complement strand
CTCCTTCTCTGTTCGTACCGGCGCCACTCGAATACTGGCCGCCTGTTGTACAACTTGTACCACATTCTTTCCATCTTCAACGTCACCGTCGATCACTATCACGATCGGAGCTGGACGAACGACGCCAAGCAGTTGTTCCATCTTGCGTTCGAGCCTATCACACCAGCGCTAAATATATAGAGGCGTCACAACTATTATAGACGCCTCTACCATACGGTTATTTGTGTTTATATTGGAGCGATTTCCGCACGATATTTGATGTTATAGAGCTAAATCATGCGGAGAGCTCTAAAATTTTGGAGAGGCGTTCCAAACCGCAGGATCATGGGCGGTGAAGAAGACCAAATTCTTTCCAATCGTGAGGCTGATGCTTGAGAACCTCGCCTATCAAACAAATATGGCATAAATCGCCATAAACAAAGGCTTCTGCATTGTTGACGCTCTCTTCGATGAGTACGCTGTTAAACCAAGACCACGTCATTGCAAGGCAGCACCAGAAACCGATGATATCAAGATCGAGAAACCGGACACAAGGTTGACTGACCAGTGGTCTTTTGTAACACGAATTGGTATGGACAAGGGAGTCAGCGCACTGGAAGATTTCGCGAGCGATGACGAAAATGTATCGAGAGATTTCGCGAACGATGAAGAAGATGAAGCAGCAATACATTGGACCAAGAATAAAACTGACATGAGCGAATATCCACTCGCCGCTCCAGAGGGTCAGTTGAGTACGGCAATCGAACAAGCGATAGATGAGGTGATCTGGTTCAACTATGTATGAGGCCCAAACAATAAGTGAGCGTATTTGTTTCAGATTAGTAGACATGGGGAATCGGCTAAAAACTTTCAAGAAGTATTATACTAGTATACGAGAGGCGAGCTCACAATTCAAGCAACTAGTCAATCAAGTGCTGGTCAAGTATGGAGACAAGCATATAGCCACACGGCTAGTTGGGTGCCAAGTTATTATTAATGCAGCGCATCACCTGAACAGTCAAATGGATGCATTCTTAGTCCAGGTGATATGCCGACCGATACAAATGGAGTTCATGATTAGAAGAAGCGATAGGAAGAAGATTCAGTTGCAATGACATCGCAATTGAGAACCTCGCTTGCGAAGAAGATGTGATCGCAAAGGAGCTGCAAGACCTACAAGTGCAAAAGGAGGTATTAACATTGCTGATGTTTGAGTGTACGTGGATCGGAATATGAAATGGCGCTGATTCACAATCTGTTTCAGGGTGTTGCAAGTATGTCCCAACTGCAGATTGCTGATGGGCCTGAGTGGTTTGTTCCTCCTCATTTGGTTAACTTTAGCACCACCGACTGGTTTGCGAAAGGCTCCTTCGGCTCAATTCATCGTGGCACATGGAACGGCACAGATGTCGTGATAAGACTACCTTTCCAAGGTGATGACAACAGTCGTGAAATGCGACCGAAATCTGGTTCAAATTTAAGCATCCGCACATCGTGACTCTTTTTCGAGTGTGCCACGTCGGAAACCCGTTTTTTGTTTGCGATTTTGCATCAAATGGGACTTTATCCGATTTTCTGAGCAAACAATTTAAGGTTTGGGCTAAGCTACATGAAGCTGCTCTGGGACTTCAGTATCTTCACAAACAACACAAAGTGGTCCATGCCGATCTCAAATGTAACAACATTCTGGTAAGCGCAGATGAAAAAGCGAAACTGACTGTCTTTGGAATGAGCTTTGTATTGGCCAAATCACAAGAAGGGACACCTGCAGTGAGCGAAGTAGGCGCAATTAATTGGAAGGCGCCTGGGCAGATGGAGAATAATGCTGGTTCCACTCTCGGCCAAGAATTTTTGCAAGAATATTACCAAACCAGATCAGCTAAATCCATGAAATAACCAATACTATACATGCATCGCGTGAAAGAGCCGAACGTCAAGAAGTTTAGTACAGCGAACACATTTTTTATGACCTTAACAGAACCGCATTTGATAGAATCAGGTACAAGAAATCATGTTGCGGTGGCCTCTGCGGATTTGTACGATCATAAACAAAAGAACTGTCGGTCCTTTATTCCGCATCTGCCATGGACGAGTCCTGATGATCGGCCCAGTGCTGAATAGCCGCCAAAAGTGCACCAACTCCTACAAAATGACAATAAGCTGAATAAAAATCACGCTAAATACACATTTTGATCATTCACAGGCATCATACCGTCTCCGAAGGCGAGCTTATCAGCTCCGGCCGCCGGATCCAGACCGAAATTGGCCATCACAGCGTTAAAGTTGCCCGACTGCAGAGCATTTACAAGTGATCCGATGCTTTGACGCAGTTGCGGCGAATGCAGCTGTATCCATATACGCGTACACACAATCGTTATTTTTTCATAGAAACAGAGCCGATTTTCACTCCATGAGTTGCGTACCGTCGAGTAAAGTTCGCCCACATTCTGAGCTCCTTCCGGAAGATGCGGCAGAAGCGAATCAATGCACGATTGGTCTTCGAGCACACTGGAGAGGTTGCCATTACTGGTCAGCAGTTTGGTGAGCGAAACCTGACGCGGTTGCTAGTTAAAGTATGACACGTTAGCAATGACTTTCAATTCGAATATAGTCGCATTACATACCGAAAGAGCCTGAAAGGAAGCCATCGCACGCTGCAAATCAGCTGTCGTGATTCCGCCTGTGGCAGGGGCTGCCGATAG
This sequence comes from Elongisporangium prolatum, assembly GCA_023335875.1. Classification (NCBI taxonomy): domain Eukaryota; phylum Oomycota; class Peronosporomycetes; order Pythiales; family Pythiaceae; genus Elongisporangium; species Elongisporangium prolatum. The sequence goes on along the minus strand of JAADVW010000206.1, from coordinate 45,984 downwards.
GGCCGAAATTGTTGGCTGACTAACAGCAGGTGGTTGAATTGGTGCTGGAGTTGGCACTGGAACTGACACCGGAGAAGATTGAGCTTGGACAGCAGCGCCTAGTGACACGACAAAGCCATTGTAAGACCCCATTGCATCTACATGGAGATTATATGTGTGGAAGCGCGGCCAAAGCGTCTACAAGTCAAGCAATCCGTGAGTTTCATGTGCAACCAGACCAATAGAAATGCTGCAGAGTCACTCACATTGTTGCAAAGCACGCGATCAAGAGAGAGAGAGCAAAAGGATTCTTGTTATTCTCATACCGAAGCCGTCCCTGCTACTTTCGCTAGAACCCGATAGGTCCACATACCGGTGGTCTGTTTGCTTGGTTCCTTGCTCTCTCTCTCTCAACCTCCATGAGCTTTTACGGCGACGCATCTGTGTGGCCACCGCCGCGTGCAGAGTCGCCTCTGCTGCTGTCGCTCTCGCTGCCATTATTACCTCCTTCCGAATTCACGTCGCGCATGGATTCTTCAATCGCCAGTCGCAACAGCTCTTCCTCCGACAGCTCGTCCACTTCCATTCCGCTGGCGTCATGTGTCGATGCCGTTGTCGCAGCTGTGGAACTCGCAGCCCCACTCTGGGAAGCCTGCGAAGACGACACAGCCGATGGAGCCGGCGAGGACGCAGCCGACTGAGCGCCAGCTGGAAGACCCATGTTCTGAAGAATGCTTTGCAACTCTGCCATCTGCACAGCTCCCTGGCCACCACCAGCACCACCGCGTCCGCCTTCACCCGCTCCCATGGCACTGTCAATAGACAAAGCAACGTAGTCAGTTCTACCAATGTCACAGTAGCCCCCAGCTCAGAGATCTCTTACCCAAGCATCTGCATGATGGCATTGTGGTCTAGCTGCACGTTGCCGCCAGCGCCACGGCCGCCGTCAGTACTGCCAGCCGACGACGTCTGCGCGTTGTTCATGCAGTCGTTGACCTTCTGCACGAGCTCTTCATCACGAGAGCTGTCCTTGTTCTAATAGCAGAGACCGAGTCCATGAGTCTCTGTCAGTAGTCCACCAGAGCCAAATGAGAGATCGATCGCTACCTGCATCCAGAAGAAGAACCTGCGTGGGGAATTGCGGTACTGCAGCAGGACCACACGGTCGTCCGGGCGGCCTGTGTCCACTTTGGAGAACGTCGCGTCGTCTGGGAACAGGATAAAGTCCTGCAATAGTCCAATGAGACTCAACTGCCAGTCTCTCTCGTCTGACGAGCAGTTCATACCTCTGGACCGGCGCCCGTCTGTCGGTCCACCCACTGGAAATGCAGCAGCTGGTCATCGCCACGCGAGAGCACGATCTTGCCCTTCTTGAGTTCGGGGCTGATGAGAAACTTGCCGCCGCTTGTGGGGCGGATGGTCATCTTGCCGGCATTAAACGACACCAACTCGTTCTAGAACGCATATAGAGCCACAATCAGCGCCATCAGTCGGTAGAGCAGATGCGTAGGATCCTTAGCAGTCGTTTACGTACGCGGCCTGAGGCGCTGGCGCCTCCAAACATGTTGCCAAACTGCGGGAAGAGCGACGTCGCCATTCTCCTTTTGGTCACTTTCTCGATTGTTTTCCCCCTGGACGAAAAGATCTATGAACACACCGTGTTTTGGTAATGATAATAATCGTACTTAGTATGTAAGCTATAGTAGAGAGTCCGGATCTCCCTCTACAAGAGCAGTTGTTTTTAAAGAGATTAATTATGCCCAAGCAGTTGCTGAACTATCATGACGTGCAGCTCTACGACTCGGACGTGGCGCTGTTCACAGAGCAAGGCGCATGGCTGAACGACAATACCATCAACTTCTACTTCCAATACCTCTTCCAGTCGCTCTGCGTGGCGCAAGGACGAGCCAGCGAGCTACTGCTGATGGATCCGGCCGTCGTGTCGTGCATGATGCTGCAGTGCGAAGACGATGACGAGTACGCGGAGCTGGGCCAAGGTCTGCAGATCCAGAGCCGCAAGATCTGTTTCTTGCCGGTCAACGACAACCAGGAGTTTGGTGGTGACTCCAGCCACTGGTCGCTGCTAGTGTATTACTGCGACGCGCGCCGCTTCGAGCACTACGACTCGAGCTCCGGCCACAACACGCAGGCCGCCAAGCGCGTGAGCGAAACCTTCCAGACGCTGCTGAGAGCGTCCTCCGCTGAGAAATCGGCTGGCAAAGCGAGCTTCCAGAACGTACGCGACTGTCCGCAGCAGCGCAATGGCTACGACTGCGGCATGTACGTGCTGCGTCTGGCCGAGTATCTGTGCAAGCAGTATCTGCAGCAGGCCGATCTGCCGGCTATGAAGGACTACGTCACGCCGCAACAGATTACACAGATGCGACGTACAATGCCTGAGCTCATCAAGAAGCTGCAACTAGAGCAAGATCACTAGGTAACAGTCAAATCCATGCATCTATTCCCCATTACGATCTCTCTCGCTCTCTCGTTGTCGTCTATTCTGTCACCTCTACGACGTGCGGGAACTTCGACAGCGTGCTGATAGCCTCACGTTCCACACGCAAAAAGGCCGCAGATAGTTGGCTGATAGAGCGATGCGCCACATGCGGGTCAATGGAGCCGGCCGACTTCATGAGTCTGTTGATGAGGGGCGAGAAGATCGCCAGGTCGCTGAAGTTGTTGTGGCGCGTCTTGGTCATCATGAGCAGCTTGCTGGCGGCGTGCGTAGATCCATTGGCGTGCTTCTGGATGTCTACAAAGTTGGGCTTCCAGTGGTAAAAGTGCTCCGAGATCAGGTGCAGCACAGGCATGCGAGTGCCCATGCCCTGCTTGATCTCATCAGCCACGGGCTCCATCCAGGCGTCCAGCAGCACAGCCACGCGGAAGCGCTCGTCCTCATGCGCGGCCGTGAGTGCCGTGGCAGCGCCGAACGAGTGACCAACCAGACGCACGTTGTTCAGGTCCATACTGGCGAGCAGGTCGTCCAGCACGGCGCCGGCCTGCTCCTGCGTGGCCTTGGTCACGGCGTCCAGCACGCGACGCACCTCGGATACGCGCTGCTGCAGCTGGCCATGGCGGAAGCGGTAGCCGGCGCCGTCAATGTTGTCGCGCACTTCGGGCGTGATCTGGTGGTAGTACTCGATGGGCGCGTCCTCTGCGCGGCGCATGACGCTACTCGAGCCGTCGGCGTGGTTTACGACGATCACGATGTTGCCGTCGCTCGCGATCTGCTGGTTCACGCTGGCGTACATCTCGAGCGAGCCTGCAAGACCGTGGCTGAAGATCACGACAGGCCAGCCCTCAGGCGTCGGCGGGGTGGCCACGGGCGCGTGCTCAATGGCGGCTAGCGACGCGTTGCGGAAGTTGGCGAAGACCCACTGCGGCACCTTGCTGAAGATCTGGAGCCCGCGCATGAGATGGTCACCGAAGTGCAGATACGGCAGCCGCTTGCGCTCCTGTAGCTTGTTGGGACGCGCCTCGCTCGATGGATAGAAGACGCGGCACTCGACCCCGCCGTACCAGACCGCTCGGCCGCCGATCGTCTGGAACTCGCCGTGCAGCTGTGTAAGGTCTGGAAGCGGGAACAGGAACGCCACGACACTACCCAGAGCCAGAGAGACCGCAGAGCCCCAACGAATCGTCGTGGACCATGCACTTGCCTTGTACGAAGCCAGAAGACTGGTCACGAACAGCGCCAGCGAGAGGTAGACCGGAACGAGCTCACGACGCCATTGATGGCGGTACAGCAGCACGAACACCAGCGTCCCCACCAGCAAATAAACACGCAGCAGCAGCTCGTGTACGTGGAAGAAGTCCAATACCAGCAGCATGGCCAACGCGCCCTGCAGCAGCAGCTCCAGCTCTTGGCCCTTGGACAGCGCCATCTTGATTGCGAATTCTGCTTTGATGACGTTGACGCCATCCCACACAGTACTGAAGAAAATAACTGAAATATGCTACTTAGTATATGTATAGTTAGTATGCGACTGTTTTAGTCAGTCTGAAGTTAAAAAGAGAAGTAATTCACAAGAGAAGGTATAATGTGACATTCATTTATCAAATTCCGGTGGTAAGGGCAACATTAAAGAAGCTGCACACGCGTTGTATTGAAAGTGTTACAGTGAGTCTTCTGGGGCGAACACAAGTAGTTGTATGGAGAAGTGGCATCAAGACACATACATCCAGGCTCATGGAAAGAAACCGGTGTTGCGAATGACCCAGCAAAAGCGATTTAACGACGCAAAGCGCGGTTGCGGCGCGAGCCGTAGGCCGAGAATGTGTCAATGTTCGAGCCACTGGATGCTTCCGTGGTCTCGTCGCCAGTAGACTTTGACGCACTGGTGTTAGCAGACGTGGTCTCGTCTCCTCCGGTCGTGGACTGCGACGATGACGTCGAGGCAGAGGTCGAGCCAGAGGCAGAAGTCGAAGAGGATGCAGAGTACGACGCCGAGGAGGAAAAGGATTCAGAGTATGACGCCGAGGTTGAAGCCGAAGACTCACTGCCAGCAACAGAAGCAGGCGCCGGGGTGTCAGCAATGACAAGCGAAGGGCATGGCGTATCAGCAATCGGAAGAGACGGGCACGGCGTATCAGCAATAGGTAGCGACGGGCATGGCGTATCTGCAATCGGAAGAGACGGGCATGGCGTATCGTACGTCGCAGGCAACGTCGGGTATGGTGTGTCTGCGATTGGAAGCGATGGGCACGGCGTATCATCGGTAGCTGGAGCTGGAGCAGGCGTCGGTGTTGGTGTCATATCATCCACCACCGGAGTAGAAGTCGTGACCTCTGGGGCCGGAGCTGATTCTTCCTCCTTCACAGGGCACTCAGTGTCTGCCACACACTTGTACTCAGTGTCAGAGACCTTGGTACAGGTCGAGCCATAAGGCAGCAGAGCCGTGGGCTGCGGGCAGCTTCCGCTCACAGATCCTGAGCAGACCGGTCCTACGACGCAATAGTCGTTGTCATCAATGCACACGGACTCCCAGCCGCCTGTACCATCGCAGGTCGTGGGGATGCTTGTGTTGTAGGCCACGCCACAAGGTGAGAGCTCTTGTGTCCCATAGTCCTGGAGAATACGTGCGTCCGAGAGCCCGAGAAGCGCGGCCAAGGCGATGAGATAGCGAGTCTGCAGCATGCTTCGTGACGAGTCGCTTGCGTTTCGGAAAGTATTGGACGCTGTAAACAGTGAATCGAGTCGCAGTCGCGCTTCGAACTGTTGGGAGACGTTGAGTCCTTTTTGGGAAAAAGGGAGAATGCGCTTAGCCACGAGCGATGCGATTGGGGGCGAAAAGCTTAAGGGAGGGAGGACCCGATGGGATCCTTCTTCATACTCTTCCACGCTCGCCTGTTCGCCGCGGCTTTCGAGCGCGTTCCCGAGCCGAGAAAAACGTAGAAAACGACGCTTGGGTTGAGAATGCACTGACTCGTTACCAGTATAGAACGCCTGGCTTCTGAAACTGCGTCACCGGAAATACGCCGCATTCGTGCGATGGCGCAAGAGGCAGAGCTCTCATGGCTAAATGCGGAGAGAGCGGGATGGGTCGCTGTGTGATTTTCCTTCGACCGTTGGGGTTCTCGCTTGTACTTGCGCTGGTCGCCGAGCTGTGTGATGCTTTATCCTGTCTCATGCGGCACCATGGGCTCAGATCACACACACACTGGGAGTCAGTCGGTCGCACGTGCGACTCGAATCCGACTTCTCAGAGGCTAACGGGGATGCGCCAGCGCTACGTGCGGACGAGAGCCACCCGACACTCTCGCTTGAACCCATACGCCATGCGTCTCTTTGGGCTCACATATCGCTTATTGGATACCTCAGCTCCAAAATTCGGAACGCCTCGTGTCCGCTGTCGAATCGCTCGATCAGAAGCCGCGATGCGACGGCGGATAAGGAGCGCCTTGGAAGTGCAGGTCATCTCCTGTTTGCGTCTTGAGTTCACGCGCACAGACCTGGCACTTCATCGTCACTGCGTTGATTTGGGCGTTGATCTATAGCAGTAAACAGGTCAGAATTAAACAGATTAGACGCAAGAGCATAGAGCCACAGTCGTACCCATGCAATGAATCCAGCCACTGTGATCTTCTCTGCGTATGGAGGGGCACTGATCTGCATTAAGCGAACAGACGTCCATTCCGCTTCTGTGAACAGCGATACTGGCGATAGCGTCTTGCGCTCGCCATATTCCTGCAATGCATAAATCATGCGTTCGCGGATCACGACGGCGTCAGCAGCCTGCTCCCAATAACGCAAGGCAGTCTGGAATGCGTCAGCGTCTGCCACGTCAGCGTATTTCTCCAGCATGATCAGTCGGAGTGAGAACGGCATTTCGAGCGCCTTCCAAATAGATTCGATCCGCAGCTGCATATGCAGAGCATTGGCTGAAACGCTCAGGAGATTGCTGTTGCTGTTAGTCGAAGTCAGCTTCTTCTTCTTGTGCTTACTCGGCGCGTGTCTCGTTTTCGACGAGGTCGGAGACACCGCGCTGCGAGAACTCCGTGCTGAGTCCGGCGGTCGACTGGACGAGGTCGCCTCGGATCCATCGCTATCGCTATCGTCGTCCTCGTCACGTCGTTCCGGGGATTCGTCGGCACTGTCGGCATCACTGTCGAGCCTTTCCACATCGTTGTTTTCTTCCATGACAGCATCGAAGGCGTTCTGGAGGTCTGCACGCGCATCGGGAGCGTGCCACGCCCAGGTCAGCGCTGAATAGCGTCGCTCCTCCATGCGTGCGTTCGAATGCCGTCCGATAGTCGAGCTATCCGACACCGCAGGGGCACCAATCAGTGACTCTTTGCGGTGCCGAGTTCTCATCTGTTGTCTCGTCATGATCTGAGTGCGACGGCGGAAGTCGTTGTTAGGAAGACTGTCAAACATCTCGAGCACTGGAGCGGAGACTGAGCCATGCAGGGACTGGGACCTGGCTACTGAACCCGCACTGGCACTAAGACGAGGCTGCAGATTGTCTGTGGAATTGGATGAGCTCAGTGGAACGGTTGAGGCGCGGTGTTGTTGGAGTGTTGGCATGACTGCAACTGCTCCGATCAGCGTTAGTTGAAGTGGCGGATCTGCACTTACAGTCACAGTCGAAGGTTTGGGTAATGCGGTCTTTGATTGCCTTGGTCGCAGCCCACTGGCTTTTTCGCTTTGTAATCGAAGCTGAATCTGTTCCTGATATACTCGATACTGTTTCTCCATCCGCAGTCGCTTCTCAGTGATTGATTCTCTCGCACTTCCATCTTGTTCCGGCTGGAGCGAGATGCCAACCCCTGCGGCTGCGATCGCCAAACGCTCTCGCTGCAATTGCACACGCTTCAATAGAGGCTTGTTATCGATAGTCATGGCTTTTTCAATGGATGTAAACGACATCAAGCAGTCCCAGCGCTTACGCTCAGAACGATGCCGCAGATCCGCAGACACGCGCTCCGCGATTGTCACGTAGGATGTAGATCGGTCTCTCCACGCCTCAGTATTAGACAGGATTTGGTTCCCGGACAGGAAATCTGCGTCGATGTTCGTGGCTGCAGCGTTAATGATACTTCTTCTGGAGCCTGATCTGCTGTCCGGTTCATCATGACTCGAAGACGAGGACTGCACGCCAATCACCCGCAGTTGTGAGAGGACATTCGCTATGTGCGCATGTCTCGTCATGATCTCGTTTGGATCACTACCGTTGTTGGTCGTTCCCGAATCTTCTTTCGCATGATTGCTCTTGATGATGCGATGGTTTTCTTCTGGGCGCGTCGTATTCTCTCTGCTTCGAGCTCGCGAAGCAACAGACACGTTGGAGGTCGAAAGCGTCGGCAAAAGCTGCTGCTTTGGTGCCCTTTTGGGCAGCCAACTGCCGTGGCCATGGAGCTTATCGCGAGTGCGAATGTATGATGAGTCATTCTGGTGGTTAGGCATGGCTGCCTTGTGAGGACTCAGTAACGCGTTGAGCTTCCCAGAGAATCGATGGTGATGCTTGTCGAATCTGGAAAAATCGTCGTCGTCTCCGCTGCCATTGCCACTTGACGCGAGTACTTCCTTGATCGCTTCGTCCCGGATCGCTTCTAGCTTGCACCGTTTCTGCAGCTCTACGAGACAGAGCGCTTGGGCTCGCTGGGCATTTGCACTCGAGTCGAATATTCCCTAAGATTTGAATCAACATCTAAGATCAAATGTCATAATACGCATCACTAGCGACAGAAATCTTACGTTAGCGTCCAGCGCCTGCTTGATCCGAATGAAGTTGGCGTCAATATCAGCCGTGATCTGCTGGATCTTGGTCTGCATGCGCAGCATCACTCGCTCTTTATCCTCGATTGAAAGCCGATTCAGCGATTTGTCCAAAGGATCCAACAGCAGGCTGTTCACGTGGGTCTTGGCTTCAAAATCGCGCATCTTGTGGCTCAGCACAACAGCCGGCAGGTGGTTCTTCTCCTGGTTGCCACTCGTGCCTTCCGGTGCTGCATCTGGTTCAAGTCCCACGACCAAGCTCTTGCCTTGTCTGCCTGGCTGAGTCGAACTCTGACCCTGCTGCGATTGCAGCTCTTTGGAGTCACTAGAGGCCGTGAAAATCGAGACTCCTAGTGATCAGAAAGTCAGTAAAATCATAGCGACATGGATTCTGAAAGCATACGTCTCACCGTCTTTGGCTGCGGCTGCACGTCGCTGAGCCTTTTCTATTCTTGTTCGAAGCTTTGTGGGCAACTTCACAGGTTCGAGTGCCTGCGATGACCGCGTGTCCATGAGTACCGCACGCACAGCTGCATCGGAGGAGTCGAGCGATCCTCGGATCGCAATTGCGGCATTCGATTCATCACCATCGGCAGCTCTGCGAGGCTTCATGACTGGCCAAACCCAGAAGACACAGACCGCAACATATAAAAAGCAGCAGCTACAAAAATAAACAGCTTCACATGCGAGGATCCGATTGTTAAGTTAGTGCAAGTGCAGGTGGCTGGAGTGTTGACTCAAATGTGCCTGGACTGGAGATCGCCGAGGTCCATGATGAGGATCATGTGACTCATGAGCTTCATGAGCTGCTAATGCCATCGATTGGAAAGTATTGCCACCAGGCATCGCCGTTCGTAAACCAGCAGCAAAACTCATAGGTTTATGGACTTGGTTTGACTCCATCCAGATACTTTGGCCAACCGAATGGAAATCATTTGACGATGCAGCTGAAGCTGGTGGGTTTTTCTTATGGACGCAGTCGCCAGAAAACAATTGCGTCGTGGTCTGATGAGAACGATTCACGAGTGGATTTTTCTGCGTCACCCAGAAATCATCCCCTGCTGGATTCTCGTGCGTGCTCACGGTCCATTCAGCTACTTTCATTTCGTGTGCGTGATTGTGATCGTGCTCATGGTCATGGTCGTGGACATGAGCGTGCGCGTGGTCGTGATCATGAACATGGGCGTGATTGTGAGCGTGAGCGTGACCATGGGTATTCCAACTTTGCTGCTCTTCCTGCTCGTGCTTGGCCACTTGAATCGTCAGAAATTCGTCCATGCGCGTTCGTTTCTGGAAAATGTCTCGCACTTGACGCATCACAAGCTGCTCGTCTGCTTCTGCCTCAACGATCAAATGAAGCGCTCCCACGCAGACGTCACCAGTGTGGCGCCAACAATGCCATTGTGCCACGTCTTGTACACCAGCGACAAATCGAACTTCTCTCAAAGCACGCGCAATGTCGCGTTCCATGTCTTTCGGCACTCGCTGCAGCAATTGTAGCAACGTGTCTTTCAGCAGCGGCAGAGTGCTACCAAATATCAGCAACGAGATCATGGCGGATGAAAGCGGATCTGCAATATACCATCCTTTGAATTCGATCAGCAGCGATGAGATGATCACTCCGACGCTGCCGAGCGTATCTGCAAGCACGTGCAGGTACACGCCGTACATGTTGCTGTTGCTGGCAGCACTGCTTCCACCTTCCTCTTCGTCTTCTTCGCCGTGGGAATGACTATGATCGTGGCCATGACTGTGAGCGTGACCGCAGCCGCCTTCACCATGGTTGTGCACCTGGTCGTGGAACCAAACAAGCCCCACAATGTTCACCAGCAGACCGATCGTGGACGTGAGCAGCAGATTGTCCGTAGACACCTCTGGCGGATCGAAGAACCGAGACGAAGCTTCGGCCATGAGGTGAAACGAGATGAACAGCAGCAAAATCGAGTTTAGAAAGCCCGAGAGAACTTCGACGCGACCATAGCCGTACGTGTACTGCGCATCGGCTGGCAGCTTGCCGATATACGACGCCACAAGGCCGATGAGCAGCGCTCCGTTGTCGAAGCACATGTGGCCTGCATCGCCAATCAGCCCAAGCGAGTTGGTCCAGATGCCCACGGCCAACTCCACGAACATGTAGACAACGTTCACTGCCAGGAACAACAGCATCCGGCGTGAATCTTCCTTGGCCCAGAGCACACGCACAATATGCATCGCTGTGGTCTTGGAGTTGGTCGAGAGCGAGCCATAAACCTCCACGTCCTGTGAATTATTGTTGCTCATGTATTCGTCGTTCTCTGCAGCTTGGAATTGCGTCACTTGGGCGTAGATGATGACGAGCGAAGCCACGGCATCCGCAACGAAGCGGAACCAGTCGTCTTGCCACGCTGATACCAGTAACGATCCTCCTAATCCGGTTGCCGAGCACACGATGAGCGAGAGCCACCGTTGGCGTGACAGCGTATGTGGCACTGGATAGCGAGTGCAATACAGCGAGAAGAGCAGACAAGCTGCCGCACCAAGAAGACACGCGACCCACCAGAACGCGCTTCCGTCGACAGAATGCGTGTAAAGCGGCTCGTTGCCACTGCGTTGCGGTCGCCACGCGAGCCCTAGCCACGACATTGGCAACAGGAACGCACACGCACTGATGAGCGAAGCGACGTTGAAATGCGGTGACGATGCGAGTCGGAACGTCGTCTCGGCCATGCGGTTCTGCGTCAGACGCGTGCCCAGCGCCAGCGCAATCAGCAGCACTGTGTGCAGCAGCGAGCCGTACTCGTAGGCATCCACGCCAGCGACCAAGATGTATCCCAGCAGCACGAGAAGCCACGTTGAGTGGGCATTGCCGGATGTAGACGAGGAGCTACGAAGCGCGTCCATCATGGGCTGCAGCAGTAGCACGTCGATGTTCTCGAGTAGAAACGCAAACAAGAAACCGAAGTGGTGAAGTGCGTCTACGCGGACCCAGCACTGCGCGAGAATACGCACCGCATTGCCCATAATGCGCGCTGAGAGTGCCGGATTGGTCTGCGCCGCGGTCAGGAACTGGAGCGTCGTCGTGCTCTGCTTGTCGCGCGTGAGCCAAGTCCCACCGAACTCCAGCAGCAGCGTACACAACAACAGCAGCGCCATGGTGAGCGAGTCCTGCTGCTCTGTGTCGGTCAAAAGCACGCGTTGGAGCAGCACGAGTGCCAAGAAGGACGACCCGGCTCCCAGCGCTGCGTCCTTGACGTGCTGCGGCCGGTCGCCCCAGGCGCCCAAAGAGCCCAGGCCTGCGCTGGAGGGCAGAAAGTCCATCAGATGCAGAGGCGAAGAGCGAGCAAGACGCAGGGGATCAGATCCAGTCCACTGAGGCACTTGAAGCAGCTCGTTGAGTCCGGATGCGCTTCACGCTCCACTTGGCAGAATGCGCGATGTTGCCCGCTCAGAGTATCAAATTCTGATTGGCTGAAATAAAGAGTATTATTGAATGTGCACTGTTATGGTTGGTAGAAATGGTGGCCGTTGCACTTATTCCACAGAATTCGCGAATGGGCTGTCCATGGGATGGATTGAGTGGACCGTTTGGGGAGATTATGAGCAGGAAACAGAGTCAATAAGAAGGTCTGAATTGCGTCTATTGCTTAGTGTTGTAGCTCTGGGTATTGTAATGATACGGCTGATCGCCTCATTGTCTTTCCCGTAGTCTTCCTCAAAACAGGTGCAAGAAGGCTGGTTCGCCAGTCTGGTCAGCACACTCTCAAATGTAGACAGATTAGACACAAGGTGCGTCTACACTTTACTTGGTGGGAGCTCCACAAACACGTGAACTTTGCGTCCAGGCTTGAAATCAGGACCGAAGCATGAGACATCCTCAAGATCGTGCACTGGGTTCAGTTCCACATACTTGCTGTCAATATCCCCTCCCTAAAGCTCGTTTGCTTTCTGGTAATGCTCCATCCAGACGCCGTTGTCATCTCTGATCAAGCACAGACTCTGAGCTGGGAGGGAATTTATACTGAAGATCGTTTCGTTGAGTTTTGAAAATGGCTTCCTTCAGGCATTGACGTCTGCATTCTGCCAAACCTAAGCCCAAGCTAGGCGTACCAAAGCTCTACGATCAAAACTCCCAACTGAAAAGACTCTAAAAGGCATTGAGGTCAAATCCCATCAAGCAACAACGGTACTGCAGACCACCTTCGTCTGATTCATTCGACCATTTTGCGTTCTATCAGCAAAAGAAAGCAACAAGCAACAGATCACCATGACTGTCTCTCTTTGCTTCTTTCTCATGTGGTCTCCATGCGCTCTGCTGCGAATGCTTCTGCCGTTAATAGGTACGTACATGGCTTCCGTTCTTTACTGTAGACAAGGGTGCAGACGATCTGATCACTGAGTGTGACGTGGATGATGGTCTGTAGTCTTCGCCGTTGCAATAACAGTCGACAGCGCTCCGATCACATCACTGCCCACCACAGCGCCTTCAGCATGTAAGTGGTCTAGACTGCACTCTTTTCCCATGCATCGGTCTTTAATGGACAGACGTTTGCTTTGAATCTTGCAGTTCAATCGATTGTTGGTCCAACTGCTGCTCACTCTTCGCACTTGCCATCGCAATCGACCGGAAGTGCGAACAGTCTGGCGCATGAGACTGATGCTGGAAGCTTGTTAAGCTCAAGTTCTCTGAGCTTTAACATCAAGACTCCGGAAGCGAGCGACAGCAGCACCAGCATTGTCGTAGCGGCTGTAGCAAGTGCCTCCGTCGGTGTCGCTGTTGTAGCGTTCACTTGCGCCAAGAAGCGCAAGGAGGCCTCATTAGCAACGCTTGAAGAGCGTTGGCTCGGAACGCCACGCGAATCATCAAATGACATTCCAGTTCAAGATGTCGTCATAGACGTTCATGAGCCAGTTGACGCAGTACGAGACGATGGCGACTTGAACATGACGTCAAAGACTGAAATTCGAGCGCTCGCTTTAGAGCCACAAGGTCCAGCGAAGAAGGTCGTGGTATCAAACTGGGTCTAGCAAGTATCACTCACAGCGTTGTAATCTGCATATTCACTGCTGGAGGAGATTCCCGGCAAGGCCAAACACTGAGTATATGTAACAGATAAACACTGTTGTGCTATTCCTTTGTCTTTGTGGCGGTCTTCTCACTCAAGCGCCAGGCCTTTCATTCATGAAGATGTGCTGAATTTAGCATTTTATCCAATACGAATTCGTTTACGAATTATCAACCAATCAATGATAATAAAAATCGAGCTGTCAGCCTATCACAGAGCAGATTGCGCGCCTTTTCGTGAGTTGAAGTCATTGCCGCAACAATGCGGAGTCCACGGCCTGAGCGTTTGGGCGGCAGCGGCGGCCAACGCACGCGTCCGTTGCTGCAGTTCCCCCGCCGATACGTGGATCCAGATTTCGTGGGTGATGACTCAAGGGACGACGTCTGCGACGTGCTGCGCAACGAGACCACTGCGGACTCCAGCGACCCAGGACCGACGGCGCTACGACCACTCAACTCGTTCCCAGCGATGGTCGGCTCGCCAAGGCAGCTGCATGCACAGCGAGAGGTCTTCTTGGCCAAGGATAACGGGAGCCCCCGCCTCGCAGGAGAGGTGTCCTCTCCTTCGCCGCCCAAGAGCAGATCCCCCAGGCGCAAAATGCCGCCGTTGTTCCGCCCGCACTCGCCCATGGGCGACGTCCCCCCGGTCTCTGTCGTGTCCTCTCAAGTGCTGCGCGAGCACATCGCAGGCGCATCGCCTCGTAGCAACAGAATGGCGATCCTGACGTCGTCGGATGCCAATAAGATCACGGCCTGGCTCCAGAGCCTGGAGACTGAGACTGCCAGCTTCTCGTCCTTCTCGCTCTACTGCGAGATGCTGTTTCGAGAGTCGACTGCTTTGACAAGAGGCAAGCCTACGCCTAACAGACTGCAGACAGCCATCGCCATCCATTGCTTGTGTAAAGCCACAAGCGTGTTCGCGCGGCACGAGGGCATTCTGGTCAAGATCTGCACGTACGTTGGTGTTTGTATGCTGCAGATAGTGATAAGGCTCATCAACTTCTGTGAGGGTAGTGATTTATCTGCTGCGATCTACATGAACCCAGAGGATCTGCCCACAGCTACGGCTCCTCATGAGATGGACGCACTCGAGTGCTTTGCACAGCAATTGACGTACTACGAGCACCAGCATTTGCTGCAGCAGCAGCGCGTCGCAATGGAAGCAGGTAGATCCAGCTGCTTGTATTCAAAGCGATTGGCGTTCATCGATTGTCGTTGTTGTTAAATCTCCAGATATAACAAAGGAGCGGTCGCAATATAAATCTCGACTGAAAGAAGAGCAAGCGCGTGTGAATAAGCTGAAAGAAATTGAGTCGAGATTCAATATTAAAGCTGTTGACCAGATCTCACACCGCAATACCGCGCACGATGAGCTGGGCGAAAAACTGAGTGCTGTGTTGCAGCATTTTCAGTATATGGATGAGCAAGAGAAGCAGCATGTCGTGCTCCAGGTCATTAATGCATTGCGAGCACATCTCACTGCAGACACGTTGGTGAAAATCACGAACGAGATGAGTCTCTACGAAAAGGACAAAGTCCTGCGTGAATTGTTCAAGGGCGATATCCAAGATATGACGAAGTGAGTTGCGAGATGTTGTGCAGCTCCACACTTATTAAAGCTGATCTGTCTTCCTGTCGTTTGCAGCAAGATCCGGTCGGAGTTGGTGCTGAGCTCAAGTGTACAGCAAAGTGCGATTCTCGAGCGCTCAGCAAGCCGAATCACTCGCTTTCAGACGCTTATTTCTTCGCTTTTGAAGAGCAATTGTCCTTCTACAGCAGCAGATGAGGATGAACCGCCACTAAACCTGGCAAGGGCCATGATGGACGACGATCTTTGTGATCAAGATCGCAAATTGCTTGAATGCGTAAGCGACGTCATTGAAGAACTTCAAGAGGAGAAGAAAAAGAATGCAGAACTCCGGCAACAGCTCCAGGAGGCAGATCAATTGGCGACCAATTTGCGGTGGAAAAACAATGCGCAACTGAATGAAGCTCAAGAAGCAGCTCTCGCGCATGCCAGAGAGGTGCAAGAGTTACGCGATGAATTGGTAAATGTAACTCCTGTGATGGTGGAACAGGCCACGCAGACAGATTGCCAACGAAACATTGAAGGATCTACAGGCGACTACAATGATGAATATGACGATGATGAAGAATCAGGAACTGGACCAACAGGCAAAAGTCGTGTTCGTCGTCGTGGGGGCGGCCAAATAAGTCAGGAAGATGATTTGATTATCAAGAATCGACGCACAAACAAGTACGGATTTGGAATTGCAAGTATCATTGATCAAGCAAAAATTCCGGCTTCAAAGATTCGTAAAATTTTGTCAAAGCGAAAACCACTCACGCTGAGCGAGTTACACTCTATAATCGTTGGATATTATCAAGCAAAAATGATCCAAGATGACCAGGACGACAATGCGGCCAAACTACGAAACAACCTTGCCCAGTTCATTATGGAAATGTATGTGTTGCACTATGGTTTGAAGGATCTCGCCATCAGTCAACTCGTATTTCTTGATGCTGCCATTCGAAAACACGCAAAGGTACGTAGAACAACCACAATCGAAGTCTAATAATGAGGCGTCGTTTACTGATTTTTGGGGCGAATGATGCAATGTTAGGAGAGTGCTCGTGTGCGTATTTTTGGGCTGCTTACCGGGTCGTTAGACCCCGAGTCTCACGCCTGCTCCGTGCAAGGCATAGATTTCTTCTTGTTTGTGGTGGTCGTCATTTTTAATGGTAAGCGACGCAATTTTTCAGCGTAATACTGTGCGCTTAATGCTGCACGTGAATGCTGACGTATCATTATGATCCAATAGCTGGTGTATATAAGAAGGGTCGCAAGCAAGCTACTGCGATCGCTCAGAATTTAAGGATCGTGTTCGGCGACGGCCTTTTCTTGAGCTCAAAATCAGTTTCCGTGAAGTCAGAAGTCGTGTGTGAAACAATCGACCGAGTCTTTTCTTATACAAAAGAAGATTTCAACGAAACCTTGGGCAATCTGAAAGAAGAAATCAATCTATTGTGCACTTCACAAACCACGACTACCGGAGTGATCGGTCTCGACATTGACATTGCACTGGAAAAGATTATGAACTACTGGTTTGTGCTCTACGAACAGCAAATCCACGATATCCATGAAATGTTTGGTTCTGTGGACACCAACGGAGATGGAACTCTGGACTTTCGAGAATTTTGCGATCTAGTGGTCGTTTTGGAGCCAAATATCGATCGTCGTGAAGCGCTCGTATTGTACAATAAAGCGGCAGGCGAAGACCAAGTGATAGACAAGGATGAGTTCGTGCAAGTCATGTTGTCTTATCAACGCCGCTTGATCTTGAAAGAGTTTTATGGGAGTGATACCACAAGAAAGGCGAGCTCAGCCGTCTCGTCTCGAAAGCCAACCGTCCAGTATTCAGGGATAGGTGGTGTTTCTACGGGACCATCGTCATCTAGTCCTGTTGAGTACCAGAGTTTGTCTGGCGCCTTGGCGCAACTGGATCGGGAAGAATCGTATGCGTCTCTTGCCGCGGCCATGAGTCATGTCACCAACCTATCGACAGGAGAGCGTGAGTCTTCCGTTGCAGAAGAAGACGATCAAGACGACGAAGGTAGTGATATGATGTCGTCATTAACCCAAACACCTACAGGCCCAAGAAATGATGAAAGTGTCTCGTTCATGACTCTGTCACGCTTGTCATTATGGGCCACTGAAGCAAAAAATAAACTCATGACAATACGCAGCCCAAAGACAAGCAAGGCTGCAGTTCCAGAGCCCCCCGCTCGCCAGCGAGTAGCCAAGCCGCAGTTAATTCCTGATCTTATTGAGGATGTCGACAAATTTGAGTTCGACGTCGACAATTTACTGCGAGAAGCTTTGTCCAAAGCCAATATCGATATAGACGGTATATTATGATTTATGATTACGTTTGCACCACTCAGTCGCTCGTTTTACTTCATGAGCTCGCGTTCTACCTCTAGATCACGCACAGTTATTGTGTATGAAGTCGGTGGAGTTTCTGCTTCGCTGACATCCTCAATCATTTGTTCAATGCTCGCAGGTGTCGCGTCTGCGTCGACTGTCTTGCCACATATTTGAAGCACAGCGTGGCCAGTGCGAAGCATGCCTGTTTTTTCGGCTGGGCCTGCACTTGAAATAAATTGGCGAACATACGCAGCTTCGTCCTTCCAGTTTCCAAAGAGAATCCCTAAAGGAGCCTTGGGGAATACGACTTCCTTTAGCTCTAAGGACTCGTCGTACTGGGACTCTTCGATTCGCTTTTCACTTTCACCGTCGCTCTTTTCATCTGCATTGCTTCGAATTGTTGCCTGAAGCAGTTGCGTTCGATGGACGAGATATTGTTCACGGTTGACAAAGATGGCGCGCATAGGTTGCTTGGTCTCGGCAATGCGACGTAGGGTTTCCATGATCGCTGCAAAGCCAGCCTGGTGTGGCGTATGCATCGGCATACCATTAACACTGAGCAGTACATCACCCAAATGCACGACGTGGCTCTTCTGAGCAAACGATGGCACGCGAGAAAAGGCTGAGATCACAACGTAATTGCGCCCGTCGGCTGCTTCTTCATCGGAGACCTCCAGTTCGATCATAGGCGGCCAATGGCGCACTTTTACGATTCCGTCAGGACTGGAAGCAAAATGCAGCGTAACTGGACGCCGTGTAGCTGCCTTAAGGATAGTGAGAATCTCAGGCAGTTTCTTGAAACGGAGATCTGTATCGTTGATACGTGTGAGTAGTTGTCCAGGCTGGATCTTGCCACTCTCTTCAGCTGCAGTTTTAGTACCATCCTTCGAGGCTGTGAATCCTAGCACAATGGCACCATAGAGAGACAGTGGACGATTGCGTAGTCGTAAACCAAATGGTCCTTCTTGTCGGAAGACGACACTGAAGACTTCAGGTCGCGGTACAACACGCTGTTGGCGCGTTCTAGATGGGTCTTCGGCTGCAAGCGTGAAGCGAATCTTGTATGGCAATGACAGCGTCTGAAGCAGTTCATTAAATTCGCCCAGCGTCAATTTGGAGCAAGAAAACCCATTGATAGCGATAACACTGGAGCCCATTGGCACTTTCAGTAAATCAGCAGCGTTCGCTCCGCCGTTCGAAACTTCCAAATCAAGAATTCGAGTCACGATCACGTATTTGTTGAGCACCCCACGCGCAAACACAAACGGAATACTTTCGCGCTTGGAGAACGAGATATCCATTTGCTGTGGCTGAATGTCCACTTCTTTAGCGCCTCGCCACGGACTCGCTGGAGGTAAATCCTCAACACGAACGTCCAACAGTTGCAAGATCAGCGGCCAGTAGTTGTCCATCTGATCGTTCAATGTCTTGAGTAGACGGATCATGTGCCCAAGCAGTTTGCTCTCCATTGTCTTGGCCAGGTATTCACGAATCAAAGCTGCAAATACTGAAGCTAGCATGTTATAAATGGCGCTGAACCAACTTCCTTGGACTGTGATCTTAAGTTCGTCTCGAATCTCGATCTCCATCGAATTTAATACCAGCGTTGGCTTGAACTCGCCTGTTTCGTGATTTACGACTTTTTTCTCAGCTTTAAAACCCAGAGAGATCACACCGCCACTCAATTCAGCGTCAGCCAGTCCACCTCCGTTCACGTACGGGAAGTATTTTTGTGCGAATGTCCACTCGAAACCCTTGAGGAGTGCCGTCAGGTGCGTCGCTCGAACTATGAAGAGCTCTTCATCAACGACTGTGCCCATTCGGACTTTGACACGCTCCTTCCGCACACGAAAGTTGGACAGATCCAGCTTCGCGATTGAATATTCAATGCCTTCTTCCACTCCCGATATCGTATCGACCTTGATTGACGGAAGCACCGACATGAAGAAGTCGAGGCAATGGTCTTTCACACGATCGATGAACTCCTGTCGTTTCTGCTTGTTAGTCGTGATCGTAGAGCCCCAACTCGCCAGGTTTTCCAGCTTGACTTCAGCGATGGCTTTGGTCACGTTTTCACAAAACGCATCGGGATTTTCCACTGAGGCCACAAGCTTTTTGGCTTTACTGAGAAGTTGCTGTCCTTGCGTTGTTTGCTGTATACTCGTCCAGTATTTCTCACCCGAAGCTACGAGCACACCAGCCTTCGCAGAGACTTGAGGTAAAATCTCTTCCGCTTTCGAGAGCAGCTGCATTGGGTCCAGCTCAGTGAGTGAGTTCACTCCGAGCTTAGCGCTTGCGACCTGCTCAAACTGCGCCATGGCTTCTTGGGCACGCAGGATATCGCCTTCATGCTGTTGAAACTTGGTCAAAAAATGCGTTTGCAGCGTTTGAGGGTCTAAGCTTGGCTGCTGCTTGCGCATTTTACCCTCCAGAATCTGGAGCACTTGAGAGACAACGATGCGTTGTTGTTGCGACTCAGCGACGGCGCTGCGTGGTGTGGTCAGGATTTGGCCGTCTTCGCCTTCCTTCATTTTCTGTTGAGCACGAGAGAGCTCACTGGTTGCGCGAGTGCGCAGCTCAGTGCTCAGAGCTTTGACCTCTTGGCTGTTTTTCAGCTGGCTCAGTACTTTTGCTGCCTGGGCCACAAAGGTCGATGCGTCCTTGCCGTCCAGCAGTTCGTCCTCTAGAGTCTGCTTGGCACTGGCTGCAATCTGCTTCAGCTTGGACATCTCAGTAGCTCCTGCAAGTTTCATGCGCGTTGAGGCTTCTGACAGCGTTGGATCAAGCAGCGTACTGAGCGCCTGCGAGTACTGGTCTCCGTACGCTGCGTTTGTCGATAGAAACGAAACCACTTCGGCGTGTTGCTCGCAAAAGCTTTCGATTTGCGCATACGTCTGCTTGGCCTTAAGACTCAGCGCTTGAGCGTCTTCGTGGGAGATACGGCCGTCGAACTCTGCGTAGATCTGTTCCGCGCTCAACGGCTTAGGGATCTTCGAGAGTAGACGCAAGTCCACGCTGGACACGGCACTCGACTGCGACCAGATTAGTCAGTCAGATCACCCGACTGCATTAGAAGAGAGAGAGAGAGGGTACGTACAGCCAGGTATGCGCTTGCACCGAAGTCAAGATCCACGACGTACGAGTCGCTAACGCCGCGGTAGACCACAACAGCGCCGAGGCCATAGGATGTGCGTACTCGCGTTGTGGGCGCCAGACGCAGCGAATCTCTCTGCAGCATCAAGAGATGAGAAGACTTCTTTAATAGCAAGCATTTCTGGGTTTAAAGTACCTCAATGAGCAGCGATCCATTCTGCATCTCTACCTGATACTGCTGCTCGCGGATGCTAGAGAAAGGGAGCAACGCATGTGAGACACACTGCACGCAGATAGCGAGCCACGCCATAACGTCTTACAGGAAGGACTGCACAGTGCCGACTGCGACTTCTGCTTGGATCTGGCTCCTATCGCTTGGTAAAATGATCACGCGCGTGCCCTTGGGCAGCTCTCCGCAGGACAGCATACGCATCTCCGGCATGAGGCAGCCACGCTAGACAATACGAACAGGTTTCAGCTCCAGACACGCATCTCAGACAAGGACACTATACTGCAAAGACACAAGCCACGTACACGAGCGTACAGCATTGCCCCGCCTGTGAGTTCCACTGCAATATGGCTCTTACTAAGATCAATGAGTCAGTCAGAACCTCTGGTACACCAAATAGAGAGCACGGAAGCACGCACCTGGTGGAGGAGGAGGACGCCACAGTGCCAGGACCAAAAGGCGTCCGCACGGCGTCGCCTGGGACGTAGCGCAGCGCATGCGCAAAGAGCGGCGGGACCTGATCCATTGCCCAAGAGCTCTGCACTGGAGAAGCCGCCGGCCGTAATCTTAGGGGTACCAGAATGACTGGTACAGTCCGCGAGGATCTGAATTCTTCCTCAGAGGGAGCACGGTACTGTTTGCAGAGTGACGGAAGACATATCCTAATAGCAGCGGGATTAGCTGCTGTGGGTGTGTGTTTACGTGGTGCTGTGCCTGTGCACGTATCCATGGTGCTCCAGAAGACGACGCCTTCCTTCGTTTAGCGATCTTCAACAAAAGGAATACACATCATGATTGGCTGAAAATGGAAATAACGTATTTGGGTTGGTTGAAAACATGTCACTAGGTCGCAACTGCTGGTTTCTCCTCCTCCTTCTCCTTGGTGTCATCCAAAGCGGCGCGGCCGCCGATGGGCTCCGGGAGAGTCTCCGCTGTCTCGGCCTTCTGCAGCACGACGAGCGTGAAGCGCAGATGCTGTGCGATGACCATCTCGTGCAGCTTGGTGCGCAGCCGCAGCCACTCGATCTCGCTCTCGCTCGGATCCGGGAACAGCTTCTGCAGGTGTTTGCGCGTGCGGCTGAAGAGCGACAGCACGTGGTACGCGTGCATCACGGCCTCTTTGTACTCCATGTTCTCGTACTTGACCACGATGCCGTCGTTGTTCATAAGCAGGTAGGACGAGAACCCGGGCTTGCTCTTGAGCTGTTTGATGGCCTCCTCGATCTCGTTCGGGGCGTTCGCGGCCATCGTCCCAGCAGATCTCGAACTGTCGAGCCAAAGACGCGCTCGCGTCGGTTCAGCCCTCAACGACCCTTCAGACAGCAAGCAGTGGGATCAGCTGGCCAGATAAATCAGGGCTGCCGATGGGTTCATCAAGGATATTTGCACCACCTGACGGGATCAGCATGGCTGCATCAGCATGGCGATATCATGCGTACAGGCTATAAGATCATGGGAATACGATGCGGAAAGCAAAAAAAATGACACTGTCTTGGTTTAAAAAGTCAGCATACTATACTAAAAAAAAGAAAAACTGTATGAAGACGCCCAAAATGACGACAATGCGAATGTAGTTGCATGACGCGATGAGGCGCGACGCTTACTTGGACATCATCATCTTGACGAACTCTTCGTAGTTGATCTGTCCATCGCCATCGATATCGGCTTCACGGATCATCTCATCGACTTCCTCGTCGGTCAGCTTCTCGCCGAGGTTAGTCATGATGTGACGCAGTTCGGCGGCCGAAATGAATCCATTGCCGTCCTTGTCGAAGACCTTGAACGCTTCCAGGATCTCCTCCTCCGAGTCCGTGTCCTTCATCTTGCGAGCCATCATGGTGAGGAACTCCGGGAAGTCAATCGTGCCGTTGCCGTCAGCGTCGACCTCGTTGATCATGTCCTGGAGTTCGGCCTCCGTGGGATTCTGGCCGAGCGAGCGCATGACCGTGCCGAGCTCCTTGGTGGTGATGGTTCCATCGCCATCCTTGTCGAAGAGGGAGAATGCCTCCTTGAACTCAGCGATCTGTTCTTCGGTTAGTTGGTCAGCCATGGCTACTTGTGCTTCCTTGAAAGTAAATCCGGGAATGCTTCTGTCTGACGCGTCAAGTTGCCTGGACCCCAAAAAGTGTACGATGTCCGCGCCCGAACCATCAACCCCACGACACGTGGAGCGCTGTGCGTACAAATGCCATGCGTGCGTACAGAAGTTTCATTGGCTAAAAATCTTGATGCTTGCACTCGTACACTTGGAATTTGTATGTAGACTGCACAACCTGACATTTGTACACGCAGCTGCGTTTTACTTGGTGCGTACAAATTTTTGTGCACACTGATTTGTTTTTTTAGGCAAAAGAGGTGCTTTGTACGTGTTTTAAACGACCAGGCGGAATTCGTAATCACCTCATCTCACCGCCGTCGTTTAGTCGTTTGTCTGCCGGTCGCAAACCCGGTCCGATAGACAACCTGGACCCATTCCGCTGTCATGACCCACATCATCCCATCGGCTGGCAATGGCAACGCTCAAAATGCCGTTGGCTTCACGCGCTCAGTAGCTGACTGAAATGCCACAATCTTTAATTACCGCCAGATACTGAACTGCGAGCAGTTCCTCTGACTATACTCGTCGTGAATTGTCAGTCAGCGCATAGATGCTTTTCCCATGCAGAACTGTTCCTGGTGATCTCTCTGTCGCAGCTCTCCTTCATATTGTCTGTGACTCTCTCGCCGTTATACGGGCAGCCAGCTGAAAAACCTCAGTTGGCCAGATGCGGCGGTTAACTGTGAGTGCGTGCGTGTAGGTGAGGTTTTTCAATCTCTCAACCGTGACATCAGGACTGTCAGGCGCAGGCGGGTGGCAGAATGCGCGAGTTGCCGTGGCTCTCGGTGTATGTCGTGGCTGGACTGGCCATGGTCGCGCGCTGGTTCACGCAGGCCTACGCCAATGCAGTGGACATCTGCGACATGTACCCGCACTTCCGCTTCGGCGAGACGCTGCAGGAGGAGCTCTGGCTGCACCACACGACGCTACCTGGGGTGAACGTGGCTGTCTCAACCATCGCGCTCTTTGGCTACTACGCTCTGGCCTATGTGCTGGTGGTGTACCGCATCCTAGAGGTCATGCTGGTCGCGTTCACAGAGTTCATGGCTGGCCGCTGGCTGCTCGAGATCTTCACAGTGCATCTGCCTTACTAGTACGTGGGAAAATGCGCCATTCGCTTGGTTGTGGTCGATACTCATCAGTATGTACTACGCAGTCTGCCATTCCTGTTTGTAGAGCCGAGCGTTCCTCCGCTGCTTTCGGATAGCGAGGAGCTTGAGGGCATTGATAACGACGCGCCGCCGCTGAACGCCACCGAGTACAAGCAGGCCATGGAAAAGCTGGTGCAAGTCAAGAACCAGCACGCCAATTGCAATATCACGCGCAGCGATGAATGGCTCGTGTTCGATCCCTTGCACGGCCTCGTGCGGCAAAAGACGCTGCAGGAGCAGCGAGAACAGCACCAGGTCGAGATTCCGGACCGAAAGGACAAGGAATCAACGGACGGCGAAGGGCCAGTCGTTCACGAACTGCGCAAGGAGGAGGATGCACACACGCCTGCGGCTTCTCCTGTCGCAGCAGTACGATGAGTCAAGCGCTTGTTCGGATTAGAAACACCCCCTTATTAGTTACCACAAAAGTACACTCTCATTTTCCACTCAGCATTTGTCTATCTCCATGGTAGTGCAGCTTCCACCACTCAGTAAATTTCTTCAGTGGCCAATGGATGAGGAACGCGAGCGATCTGCTTCCATAGCCGCACAGAGCCGCCGAGTGTGAAGCCCATGATGCGCTTCACCAGCTTCATCTCCAGCATGGGCGTACGCAAATCGCCGTCGCCCAATCGACCGCACAGCTGAATCGCTTCCATCAGCGTGGCGGGTGACAGAGATCCTTGGCTCGCCAGTGTCCAGCCTCGAAGACTCGTCATAAGGCATTGCAGACTAGCCAGCGATAGATCCAGCAGTTGATTCTTCTTGGTCCACGTGACTTTGCCTGAGGCCGTGACGTAGACAAAAGCCTCTGCGTCCCAGATCGTCATGGGCCGCTTGTGGTCCATGCAGCTGAACCGCAGGTGCTCCAGACAGCCGTCAAAACCTTGGTTGCCTGGTGCTGGGAAGATTCGACTGCAGATCTTCGAGTTGAGCACTTCTTGCGGAAAGAACGGGCGCAGAGAATGCATCACGACTTCGTTATGGCCGCAAACTTTGCCGTACTCGCCACCCCATTTGTCTATATCGAGAGGAAGTTTGTTGGGCTTCCACTGCTTCCAACGCTTCGTTTCGGGACTCGGCTTGGCACTTTGGCACGAGCAAAAGCGATGACGAAGCGCCAGCGACGCCGCATCCTTGGATGCTCCATGACGTACGTCACCCTGCCATTCGCCACCGAATTGGCTTCCTGGTGCTGCATCCATCCATCGCGTTTGCGCAGACGTGCGCTCTTCCGAGATTGATGAACCAACTGATGCACTGATTGTCACTAGACCAAGTACCTGAAGCTTCTCAGTACGATCCCCAGCTGGAGCTGCAGCAGATGCGCCTCCGGTTTTGGTTTGCAAAGCTGCTCCCTGCTCAATCTTGCGAGCAAGAAGTACATAGAGTTTCTCAGTCAGGGCCTGCAATCGCTGCTCATCGGGCGACAGCGCTTTCTTCCGCTTCTTAGCAGCGTGCTTTTCGTCTTCACCGTCATCTTCTTCTAGACCTGCTCCCTTCGCGAGTTTATTGGCCCACTTGTCATCCACATCGCGTGCTCCGTTCTGCCCCATGCGCTGGCTAATTTCCACAATCTGAGTCGCAATCTTTTGTCTCGCCTGCAGCACCGACAGCTCATTGTTTGCCATTGACGGTTCAAAGCTGTCTGCTTCTGGTGCCTGCTGCGCGTCTGTTGTCGCCAAGTAAACGTGTGCAAAGCTGGAGTATGCCGTCCTATTAGCCGCCAAATCCACGTTCAGCAACAGAACATCGGCTTGAGAGCACTTAATGCTTGCCGCGAAATGTTCCGTGGTCACGACTACGAGTTGCGAGGCCGGATTCTTAAGCTTGCAGCTCGCTTGGAGCCGCTCCGTGCTCTCTTTGCGCTGTCCAGGTGTCATTTTCTTGTGGATGCACATAGTCTGGAAGCCCAGATTGCGAAAAATCCCAGCCACGTGCTGCACCGTAAGCTGCGTCTCTGGTCCTTTGTTCGCGTTCGGAAGCACGACCGCGCAGCTTCTCTTGATCGGCCGCGCTAGCAGCATCCAGTATACTGCGGCCAGACAGTGCTTGGCATCACCTACGAGCAGCACTGAAATGGATCCTGATGCCACTGCTGGTGCCACAGTCGTGGGAGCAGATGCGACGATCTTGCCAGCTGTATTGCCCTTCGCCTTATTCTTCTGTTTAATCTTGCTGTCCTGCTTCGCTTGGTCCTTCTTGGGCTGTTGAGCAGGCTTCTTTTTGTTGCTAGAAGACGATCAATCGTCAGATACAAACACATGAAGCTTCTCAGCCATTCAAATCAGCTTGTACCTGGATTTAGAAGCAACGGCTTTGCCGAGTGATTGAAGCATGGACGGATTCACGACTACCAGTGAGGACATTGGCGCCTGAGGTCGCCCTTTGCTTTGGTTCCCATTGCTGCCGCTGCGGCCACGCTTGCCCATGATGACAGCCAAGGAAATTAGGAAACGTAACCTGATGAGGTACCGTACCGGTACCTTTTCGCTGGTGGGTTACGGAACGTAACCAGATCTGAAGACGAGATGCAGATTGCGATCGTGCAGTATGGTAAGTGTCGGTGGGCGGGTTTTCAGCACCTACAGGACGCGGGAAAGGCAGCAGTGAAATGATAAGGATGTGACTCAGAGTCATGCCATGTGTGCTGCTGTATGCAGATCCGCAGATCAGCCAAGTGGAGCGCAACATGGCGGTAGGGATTGCACACGAAGTGTGGATAAGATGCTGTGCGGTCTAACAGTTGCATTCGTTAGCATGTTGAAGCCATGATTGCATCACTCTCGAAGGAAGACGAATTATCGATTCTTATGCTGTCAGAGGTGCGAAAGCGCTTCTATGCGTCTTGGAATACGTGTGCTGACATGGAAACGGTGCAGATGGCATTCACTGGCTACGTGTTCGAGACGAAAGAGGAGGTGCAAAAGGTGGCAGAGCAGGCAGGCAAAGGACCTACATTCCGCTGGTGTCAGCGCCACGCATGCCGTTTGAACTGTATGGTGCTCTGTGGATACGTCGAGCTTGGTGTCGATGGCGACGAAGCAGGCTGTCTGTACAACTCCATGATGGTCCTCAGCCCCGATGGAGAGCTTGTGTGCAATCCGCGCAAGACTTTTTTATACGAGACCGACAAGCACTGGGCGACTGCTGGAAGTGAGTTCAAGACCTGGTATTGCCCTTGGCTCGACAAGACCATCTCCTTCGGCATCTGCATGGACATCAACCCGTGCGACTTTGCCGCGCCCTTTGAGGCGTTTGAGTTTGCTTCGCAGGTCGTGACCCATGGCAGCGACTTGGTGCTATTTTCCTGTGCCTGGTGCGACTTTGAGCCACCCGAGAGCGACTCGTTTCCGACGTTCTCGTACTGGGCCACACGGCTGACGCCCATTATCAAGGCGCTTAAGAAGGGAACTTACCCGAAGTCGAACAGCTACTTTGTCTGCTCAAATCGGATCGGCAGCGAAAATGGCACGTTCTTTGTGGGTGCAAGCTGCGCACTGTCTTTAAAGGAACCAATGCTGCTGGCTCATGCAGAGAGACTCGAGGAAACTGTGTTGCGTGTGGAGCTTCCCAAGTTCTAAGTAATAAAGTTCTGTCTGTTTGGCCAACCTCGTAAGTAGGAATCCTGATATTTACTAAGTCGCAGTTTTTGTGGCAAGATGGATACCCGGATTCCTACTCCTATTTTAACTCAATTTTCTGTAATGTCCGCGTGGCCTAATGGATAAGGCATCGCCCTCCGAAGGCGGAGATTGAGGGTTCGAGTCCCTTCGTGGACGTTTCTTTTGCCGTTGCACAATAGTTTTGTATCAGAAAAGCTATTTGCAAAAACTGCTCTACCTCTATTGTTATATATCCTGTATTATTAGAAGCGTAAACGTCTCGCATCACGACGACATTATGCGGTCTCAGAGAGTTTTATATCGACGCGCACTGTGTCACTTTACATGCTCACGTTGTCGCTGGCGACAAAATCGTCTCACGTTCACTGCGTCACGCATAGCGACGCAATGACGTCGACCCCTAATCACCTATCTGCCAGTATATCGTCACGCCACTAAAGACTTTCCCCTACCCTCGTTCAATACAAGTCCTTCAACAAATGACAGAACCCTGAGCTCACAAACAGAGGCCCGTGGACGAAGATCAAAGCTGACGCGCCTTCGTCATGATTCGGGTTGAGCGCGTCGCCGAACGGACAGGAGCCAGCCTTTGACACTACGCTCGTCATGAAAGCTCAAAAAGCTCACGAGCACACAGGCGCACGACATCCAGCAGCGGCGCTTTTCCGCCAGAAGCGACTGAACGACGGTGTGTCATCACCTGCCGTCCATACCACGTCACAGACTTTTGAGCGCGTGCTTCTATTGCCCTTCAGAGGTCGCGTGTCCATACCGCTTTCCGCCACCAGTAGATCCCTTCAACCGCAGAGCTAGTTGGGCCAATACACTGAATCCGCAAGTGTAGTGGCGCAAATCCGAACTGGTAGCGCGGAGTGGAATCTGGTTTGAATGCGTGTGAAGAAATTGAACGTGAATCGGCGCCAGAAAGCAGGAGACGACGACTCACTGGCTGGCGACGACGTCGAGCTCCGCAAGTGGACCAAGGCGCATCACGACGAATTTGAAAACAGCAGCACCTGCAGTACGTCCAGCAGCAGCGGCAGCCCCACGCGCGTGTCCCGAATCGAACACGACGTGCACATGGCGCACGACTCTCAGAGCTCGCCACGATACAATGGCAACAGGTATCCGTCTGATCAAGAGATGCGGTCACCTGAGACGAACAAGCAAGCCAACTCGTCGTCCAAGGACGACTGGCGCAGCCGTATTGATGGCTCAGTGCGTGATGGCATGCTGACTAAGATCGTCGCGTTCCTCAAGGCGCTGAAGCCCAATGCGCCGCCGAAGGTACTCGAGAAGCTCCCAGGGCTCGCGTATCGTATGGAGGAACACCTATTTAAGCTCGCTACGAGCGAGGCCGAGTACAGCGACCAAGCAACGCTGCCTCAGCGGCTCAATGTGATCCAGCAGACCAATGCTCAACGGTTACTTCAGCTTCAACAACAAGCCTCTGCCATGTCTCCCAAGACCAAGGCAACGACGCCATTGAACCGCAAGGCACTCAGTGAAGAACAGGCACGTGTGGTTTTCCAGTTCCTGCAAAGCTGGCGTCAGAAGCTTGTCAACATCTATGGCGTGGATCCGTGGGATATTCTGCCCAACCAGGTGCTGGCCAAGGTGTCTCTCTACGTGCCGACCACGGAGCAGGAGCTTGCTCTCTGTGGTCTGCAAGGAGACTGCTTGGCTCGCTTCGGCTCTTCTTTGCTGCAAGAGCTGAGAACGATATGTGGTAATGCCGCCAAGGCTGCGTCTCCTGCTGAGCGTCAGAATGCGCGTACGCCTTCGCCTTCGACCAAACGTGTGGCTGAGAAGCCCAAGACTGTTCGCCCCGTTGCACCTCGTGCCAACGACAACGCTTCTGGCAAGAAACGCAAGGCAGCTATGATTGCTCCTTCGTCTGACCCAGCAGCCATGGGATTCACGCCACCAACTGCCGCACAGGCTAACCGATCGAACGGAGCTGTGAACTTTGCTAACCTGACGCCTTCGCAGTTGCTGTTCCGGCCTATGGGAATGGATGCGCCTGCCGCAAGCTCTGGTGCTTTGTACAACGTTCTTCCGACGCTACTTCCGTCTGCTGCTCCTCCGACGACAGCCAACGGCGGCAACGGATCGGCTGCCAAGTTCACACCGACCAGTCGCTCGTCGATCATCCAGCCACAGCCGTCGACGTCGTTTGGTCGCGAAGCCGGTGCCAACTCTGCACAGGAAAACCGCATGCATCTGTTGGCTCAGGGCGCCGGCCGAATGAGCAAGCAACACGAGTCGGCAGCCGCCAAGAGCGCCGAATTGTACGAGAAGGAAATCTACACGCTGCGTATGCTGCTGCAACAGTCCCAGCAGGAGAAGAACCAGTTGGCGGCTGAAGTGCAGCGTCTGCGTCATCAGCTGCAGCCCACGCCGTCCAACTCCCGATAACAAGATGGCTACACGCATGAGCCCACGCATATGCATATGCATGCGGTAGGTCTATTTAACGCGAAGAAAACTAAGTCTGTATGTCTGCGTCTTTTAATACCCCTGATAAAATGATATGACCCTCTTGATACATCCTGTCTATATTTCTGCCTGTCAAACTGCATACGCTCGCGTCATTTGGCATGTTTCCGCTCGTGGAAGGGCAGACGCAACTTGGGCCCAACGGCCGCTACCGGTTCCTCAGCCGCGTGGCCGCAGGCACCTTCGCGCTCATCGTACGCGCGTGGGACTGCGCACAGGAGCAGGCAGTGGCCGTCAAGTGCGTTCTGCACGAGGAGCTCAACGGCATCGGCGACTGGGAGGCACAGATGCTCAACGCGTTCAACGAGCGCGATCCGCTGGGTCACTGCGCTGTCGTGCGGCTACTCGACGTGTTCGTGGAGCAGGGCCACGTGTGTCTGGTCATGGAGCTGCTGGGCGAGCCTGTGCTCAAGGTCTCGCTCTGGGGCGCCTGGCGACAGAGCCATCTCAATGGCGCAGCAGCCCCGCCGTTGGCAGCCATCGGCTTGCGACACAAGCACCACTCGCACGCGTTGCTGCGTCAATTGGCTCCAGTGCTCAGCGGATCTCCGTCTGCAGGCAACAGTAACAGTGCTGAAGGAAGGATACAGGAGCAGCAGCAGGCCACACGTGCTCCGCATTGGGAGCTGAGCAAGCTGCGTCAGGTAAACGATCCATTGGGACTGGTTGCAAGCGGCTTCGAGTGCTTACTGCCGTAATGATACAATGGTCAGATGGCAGTTCAGCTGTGTGCAGCCTTGAGAATCCTTCACAGCCAAGTACGTGGTTTGTGTTGTAAGAATGGCTGGAAGAGAGATCTAATCGATGGTGACGTAGGATCTCATCCATGCGGATCTCAAGCCTGAGAACATTCTGCATACGTTGCCTTCAGCCTCGTCCTCTGTGGCTTTCTCTGGCTCCACGGCGTCTGTACGTCTCGTGGACTTTGGCAACTGCATCAATGCAGAGCTCATCGCTTTGTACCACGAAGTCAATGCGCATGAAGAGACTACAGGGTCCAGCACTATTGGGTTCGACATCCAGACACTCGCATATCGAGCGCCAGAAGTGGCGGCTGGCTTAGTGATCTCGTCTGCCATGGATATGTGGTCACTGGGCTGTGTGCTCATGGAGTGCGCAAGCGGCCAGCCGCTGTTTACATCAGCGTCCGACACATCGACACCAAGCAATAGCAGTGCGTCGATCTTACCAGTCAAGCCAAGTCCAAACGAGCATCTGTTGCAGCAGATCAGGCACGTGGTGAGCCGTGGAAAACCCTTGGAGCTGTCCTGTGCCGCCTATGGATCCGTTCTACCACAGAGAGTGAAGCGAGAGAAGAGATCGATCGATGGAGTTAACTACGTCTCCCTGCGTCATCGATTCAAGGCGATTGCGAAGCTGCAAGGCTCAAAAGACGCGACATTTCGCGATTTCATCCAGCAACTACTCGATATCAATCCGAGCACGCGTCTCACAGCAAAGCAGGCATTGCTGCATCCGTTCGTGCAATCGGTTTTCCCATTCCAATTGGTGTTCGGATTGGATCACAACGTCTCAATATCATCCGCACCAGTGACCAGGAGCCAGTCAGTTACGCCAGCACCCGTTGTCCGCAAGCGAACGGAATCACCCAAAGAAGTAAAGGTTGAAGCCGCTAAGCGCAGTAAAGTGATTCACCCAGAGCGAGTGGAAACTTCTCCTGCTGCAAAGCGCATCGTGCACAGTCGCGTTCTTCGTGATGCGCTGCGTTTGATCCCAACTCGACCGAAAACTGAACCGATCGACGCCAAGGTGAAGAAAGAGGAGATGGGGTGAGCCAAATACGTTGGTGGGAATTATTATTTGTCGTTGGCAGAGCTTTTACGCGTCTGCTGGTCCCAAGCAGCAATGAAGTGGTCCATGGAAACGGAAGTCGCATCAATATCCTGGCGAAGGGAGCGGAATGCGGCTTCCTTACAGACAGCCGCAAGGTCTGCACCCGTGAAGGCGTGCTCTCTGGCGTTCATCATAGCACAACGTCAGCCTCACCTCACTCAATGGAAGCAAAGCGAAGAAGCATACCCAGTTGCTCGACTTGCGAGCGCCTTGATGTCCACGTCCGCGGCCAATGGCATATTCTTTGTGTACTGGACTAGAATTTGCTGTTATGACCCATCCCAAGACATAAATGTCAGCATGTACCCATTGGACACACAAGCAGCACAACGGAAACCTCTTTGTCCTTCGTTGTCGGCAGACCAATCTCAATGCATTTGTCCATTCGTCCTGGTCGAATGAGCGCTGCATCCAAAGCATCGATACGATTTGTTGCAGCAACGACCAAGATCTCGCTCTTATCTTTCTTGGAGGAGCCTCGGGAGGTGGCGCCAACGCCATCCATTTCATTCAGGAATGTCGAAAGGATGCGAGCGTACACGCCGGTGCCATTGCCTCCGTCACCACCAGCGCCGAACGAACGCTTGTGCGCAATGGAGTCGAACTCATCAAAGAAGAGCAGACAAGGTGAGGCTCCACGAGCGCGAGCTATCAAATGATGTGCGAGATATTGACTCAGACAATTGGAATTTAAGAAGGCATGCGGTAGCTCACGTACCAAAAAGCTGTCGAATTGACTTCTCGCTGTCGCCAAAGTACTTGGACATCAGTTCAGAGGACTAGAGATCGCAATGTGAATAGATCCTTCAGGAAGCAGAGAGAGTCGTTGATATTGCTCACCTTTACAGCCACAAAATTCACTTGAGCCTGCGCAGCGAGCGTCTTGACAAGCAACGACTTGCCACATCCTGATGGGCCAGATACAAGAACACCAGACGCATTGGCAATGCCTAGACGCTGATCAGACTCTCGTCAGTAACCAGAATTCGCCCACAGATGAACAGAATGCCACGTACGTTCATCGCTGCTGTGGGATGGAATTTCCATGAAACAAACTCAAAGAGCTGCTTTTGAAGCTGTTCATAACCAGCAAAAGCAGTTTGTTGGACCGATGCATGAGCTCCTCCGGGTGACGCAACGTTTAACTCGCGTAGTTGCGATGGTTTGATCTGCTGTTGAGCAGTCAGAAGATCTTCCCACGTCACGTGGGCGTCTGCTCTTGATCTCGACTGGCTTCGTGTCTGCTTATTCGCATTCACAAGCGCATTGCGGCAAATCCGAGCAAGGTCCTTAGCGACATAGCCGCCCGTGAGCACTGTAAGTCTTGACGCCAGCATCTGCATGCTCTCCGAGTCGGCGTCTTGTTCGATGGGCAACGCGCTCAGATGGCGAGTTAAAATGGCATGGCGCATGGCTTCAGTGGGAACTGCGATCTCCAGAACCTTTCCAAACCGCCCGGATCGCTTGGCAGCCAGAGGAATTTTTGTATCGGCATCCGAGGTCGTGCCGACAACGCACAGCCGCGTTCCATCGCTCATGTGGTCCATCAAGCGCAAGAGAGCGCTCGCCAGAGGCGGCAGCGCGTCGTTTTCGCTGTTTTCACCATCATTAGCCTGGAATAACACGTCAATGTCGTCGATCAAGATCACGCCGACCGAAGTGCTGCCGGTTTCAGCTTGGTAGTAGTCTGGCCACACTCGTTGTATCTGTGCCACAAGATACTCGAACAGCGTGGCAACCTTGGCGTTCTCGGCGTCCATGTGTAGTGTCATTGCGTCCACATGCCACGTGGAGATGCGTTCGCGCTCGAGTTCCTTCGCCAGCACCCGAAGCGCCAGCGATTTGCCCACGCCGTGCACACCCGAGAGCAAAAGCCCGTGCGATCCGATCTGCTCGACTGACCAATTGCCTGATTGGCCTTGCTTGCCATCGTCCCGAAGAATGAGCGCCAAATTCAGCATCACATCGCGGATCAAGCTGTCGTACCCAACGAACGCCTGCTGCTCGAGTCGCTGCGCCAGAGCCATCGCGAAGGTCTCGTCGTCGTCCTTGGATTCAATACTGAGGGCCGCCAGCTCAGACGCGACTGCTTCTTCAATATCGGCATCGCTCCATCCAACCACGTACAGCTGAACAGCATCCTTGAGAGGCTTTGCCGTGGGCATAGAGCCTTTGTCTTGTAATGTGTCATTGGCGTCGCTCGTGTTCTCGAATCTGCTGATCCCTTCGATGCGAAGCACGTACGTCTCACGTAGCAGCTGGATGGGGACAAGTTGGTACTGGTGCAATGCGCTGAAGCGGCCTCCAAACATGCGCAGAATCTGCCGCTTGACGGCGGCTTCCAAGTCGATGCTGCGCGTACGCACGCTCTCGGGCAGACAGTCGATCGCTGCGACCTGCTTTCCTGTTGGCTGCAATGCTAACGGGTACTTCGACTGGACACTGAGCTTGAGCATCCACTGACAATTCCTTTGTTGATCGCGGTTTTGACATACTGCAGTTAGAGCTGCATGGGCGTAGCCTGCATTATCAACGCAACCCAATTCATGTATAAGCCATGGGCTTAAAATCGCTTGACCAGCAGCACTGATACGGTGCTCATGGAGCACAATGCACTCGAGCAGTACGTGGTTACCAGAGGCAGTTGAGACCCGCACTAGATCCAGTGGAGCAACGCCGAGCGCACTGGCGTCTGCGTATGACAGCGCCAGCTGATGTGGTTGTACGCCAAGCGCCAAGACGCCGCTGCTGATGAGCTTGATGTCATGCTGGTCAGTCATTTGGTGTTTTGTGTGTGCACCACATGAAAACTGAAGAGACAAGTTTTGTAGGTGTGGTACACGCCATTTGGTGGCAGGTGTGTAAACAAAAAGAAACGTCCTTGAAGGGACTCGAACCCTCAATCCCCGCCTTCGGAGGGCGATGCCTTATCCATTAGGCCACAAGGACTGACCTGATATATCAGGGTTATTTGATTTTTCTAACAAAAGGGTACGCAGTGAAGTAAGCATGAACAAAAGATGTTCTTTCCACTGATACGATTTGGTATTGAGGGGGATAGCCTCGCAGGTGCCAACACATGCGGTCAAGCATCAAACGAGCCTGGAGAAAGCCCGGCTCTGGCAGAAACCTTAACTGTCCAATAGCCGTAACAACTCAGCTCTTAGGGCTCGTCTTATGTGTTTGCATGGACAGGGATGGTTGTACATTGTACAGTTGGTTATGCTCGCGCCAACCAGCAGAACTCATAGCACAGTAGTGCCATAAATTGTGCGCGTGCATGGATGGGCGATACGTCAGTGCCATAAATCGATTGGACACAAAATACAGTACTGCACAGCTCAAGATGAAGACCAACCGAACGATCGCCTGCGTCACGTTGGCACTTCTGGCAGCTCTGCCCGCGTTCTCCCCGCCCGATGACGGTGGCGTAAACGGCCCCAATGGAACCGCGTTACTGCAGTGGTCATCACGCTCGATATGGGATTAACGTACATGCGCTCTGTGACACCACCTGCAGAATTACATACCTGGACGTTTTTAATCCGGGAGGCTGCAATGAAATCCGTGTTTTTGGGGAAAGATCGTTGGCTACGGTGGTGCAAGACCTTGAGCACGGGTTGTATCTTATCGGAGACAACACCTATCAGTGATCTACCCACTTATTGACTCCATTTACCGAGAACCAAACCCTAGACGTGCGCAAGGACGCATACAACTTCTTACGTGTCCAAGTTGCACATCAGGATCGATATGTGCGTTGGGCCGCTGACTACCAAGTGGCGAGTATTCTCTTGTCCACTCAAGGTCCATCTAGAGAACAACACGAAACTCACCTAATGCGCTGCGACTTTGCACATCTACATTATCAATGACCGCCTATCAAAGGAATCCAGACTGAGGCTTGTTCCTAACCGACATAAGTTTGTGCCATGCCACGCCACCAAGGTTTTGGGTTGTGGCGCGTGCCAAAAGAAACGGTAAGACCGATGTGTGGCACGTCCGAAATTTCCATCAGCAATACCGGTATCGAACCAAAATACTAATTCGAAAGGAAGATGCCGCAAAGCGCATATCCTTCAATATCTGGCAAGAGTGAAGCAAGAGATGCACAACGCGAGCACCGACGGATCCACAAGCGACGGATCAGACGCTTCCGTGAGCACGGTGAGCTCTGGTGTGTTGACGACGATCAACTACCCGCCGAGCAACTCATCAACCAAAGCTTTACGACTCGCTGGCTCAAATATTCGCTACGCAGTTCCTACAATGGCTGTCTCACGAGAAGATCGGGTGCATGGGCGAACTATCGCTTCCTACACAACTGGTTCTGAGGCCGCGTCGCCTCATTTGACGAAGTGGACGGTCACAAAAGTCACATGTCGTAAAACGTCCGATCAGAATTCTTAATAAAAAGAATCTGTGGAGTCACCAAGCGTGTAGAGGGCACCTAAGCTGCCTCGATGGCCGCTGATGGGGGGGAGAAGAGCAGGTGGATCAGCCGAGGATACTTCGACTCGCCGATACCGGGGTGTCTTCCTTGCTGGGGTTGTGAATCCCAGCCCACAAAAAACGCGCGCGGTCGAAGAACTGCCTTCCGCGGACGCCTTGAAGCTCACAAAGAGCTCTTGCGCTGGTGAATCTGGTCACCAAGCGCGCCTTGCCTTGAAATGAAGCGTGATAATGAACTCGACCGACCTCGCCTTGATGAACGAGCAAGATACTCATGCGCTCATGCGGGACACCATGGTAGCTAAGATCGCAGATCGGAACATGCTGGGTCCAAGCACTTGGTAATATGTAAATACTTTTACCCAGTAATATCAAACATATTACTCAGATACTTCCTCCTGGGCGAAATAAACGCAAAATCACTTTAGAGAGGTGTACCAAAAGGACGCGAAGATCCAAATGTGATATATTCATAATAGCATCCTCTGCAATATTATTGGGTACCAAGTTAAAAGAGCATAGGACTGCCTGCTGATAGAACGCTTAGTCGCACTGGATCGACACAGGCAGTTCGCCTCTCTTACGCTCCCTATGTGAGGGAGGGGGTACCTATTGCCGCCGACACGCTGCAGGATACACCACATGACGCCCTGCAGCGTCAGGAAGATGTTGTCGAGCGTGACGACGCCAGTGTCGTCAAGGCCTGCTACACTGCGCTGACAAGTTCTCGAAGCCGGTCGTTGGGTATCGGTATTGAATGCTCTGGATCTTGGCTTTTTCGCCTCGATCCAGAGCATTCAATTCGGAGGCTGAAAGAGGAGGGGACGCTCCATCCGTCCGATGTACCTGCCGCAACAACGTCGAAGTCGGACTGGAGGACATGGAGAGTGGCGTTATCTTATTGGATCAGGACCGTTCCTGTGCTGGCCACTTGACCTTGATAGCTGGGATTACATGATCAATGATGTAGTGCTTGTATAAAGGCCTGTTCACAGAAGCGACATTGCACGCAAATCGGTCCCTTATTGCGGTGCACGCTACTACGGTGGGCCACGTAAGTCTCCGTCAGAGGCCATCCACCAATTTACCGTCGAACATCTCGTTTCTCTCAGGATCAAATCAGCACATATAAATTTTGAAAGACTATAAAGGTCGAAAGATATCCGAATTGAGAGTAAATACCGTAGATGAGCAACGGCGGCGAGAAACATGGTCTTGGGATGAAGCGTTTGCTCTCGCGAGAGTGCGATGACGGCATCTCATCGTCCAGCGAGAAGTATGCGCGGTCGTCCTTGTCCTCGTTAAACCAATTCTCATCGACGTGTACCACGTCGTAGCCTGGGTCAAAGGTTAGCATGTCCTCGTCGAGATGGCTAAGCACGAACTGTAGCCGCGCCACCTTGTTCTTGCCCGTCAGTGCCGGGCTCATACGGTCAGTGGCGCGACGAAGGTAGCCCTCCGCAATCAAGCGGCCCAGGAGACGGTGAGAGACGCCCGAAGCAACAGTCAAACGAGCTCATGTCGTCCGCTCCGCGACACGGACGGCATGGATCTTGGCAATGAGGGCGACGCGGTCCATTACTCCCTTCCAGCTCTCCCCTTCACGTGAGAGATACTGTCGCTCCTTCAATGCCTGCAGCCGCCGCCGACGCGTGGCGTTCCCACAGATGCCCAATGCAGGCGGGTCACGGGCGTACTCATGGGCGATCATCGAGAGCAGTCCA
Source organism: Elongisporangium prolatum (assembly GCA_023335875.1). Lineage (NCBI taxonomy): Eukaryota > Oomycota > Peronosporomycetes > Pythiales > Pythiaceae > Elongisporangium > Elongisporangium prolatum. The sequence continues at coordinate 8,089 of JAADVW010000206.1, read as the reverse complement.
CGGGCACCGCGCTGTCGACGCTGGAGTGGAGGAGGGCGTTGACGATTTCCCGGCGTGCCAAAGCAGTGAAGCAAGGCTTGGTAGTTGTTGGTTGCGGTTAGAGGTCATGTCTGACTATGGAAAGGATTCTAGCGAAGTGGGGTGAGATGTCGCCGACCTGCGCAACTCATTTTCGCACCAAAATGAATGGAGGACGAATTCAACTGAACAAAAACTACCGGGAGTAATTGGATGCCAGCTCCATCCACAACTACTGTAGTTTGCTTCCAGAGTGGTCGACGGGCAGAAAGAGGTTGAACCTGCTGAATCTACGGTCAGCGGTGATGCTGGAGCTATACGCAATCTTGCCCTTCTGAAAGTCTTACGTGATGGCATTCCAGAAGGCATTCTCGCCCTTTATTTCACCGGCGTCCAGCTGGTGGTTGGCCTTGCGTTCATGGTCGACAGGACGTGGCAGAACTTTTTGTTGAACAGGACTTTCATTAGACGGAGGGTGTGCACGACTTTGATCGGCGAGGCGACTTCGTTGGGATCGTATAGCTGAACGCCAACTTGGCTTCTTCGGCAACCGCGCACTTGATTTGAGCAAGGCCAACGAATACGTCTACATAGCCGTTCTCGTTGTCCCAGCTGCTGCTTTTGCAGATGACTTGAGTGTAGAAATGGCGGCATGCAGTCCTGGGTTCCTTTGCCGTGTACATGTTCAGATAGGCGCGGAGGGAATCACCAGCAGCTGAGAAAGATTGGTCTGACAGGCGCTCAGCTCAAACAGCGCCAATCCGAGACAGTTTTCCGTTTCGGGAAAAGGGTTCATGCGTGTGCCAAGACCCAGTTGCGCGACTGGGCGGTCTTCATCTTCGCTGATGAGAAGCGGTTTAACCGTGACGGCCCGGACGGGTTCAAGCGCTTCTGGAAGGACGAATGTCGTCCCTCCAGAACGACACGAAACACCAGCAGGGCGGTGGTGGCATGGTGGCCTGGGGTGAAATATGTTGGGAGCTAAAGACTAGTTAATCATTCTAGAGGGTCGTCAGGCTTCCGAAGAATAGTCTCTCAGTACATGCTCTATTTTGCCCATCTGAGCTACTGAACGGATTTTGTCTTTCAACAAGACAACGCCCCAATCCATTCTTTGTAGTCGACACATGCCTTAATTGTTGACATGGGCATTGAGGTGCTTAATTCGCCGGCCAGATCGCCAGATCGCCAGATCTAAATCCAATCCAGAACCTCTGGGCCGCGATGTCTCACCGCGTCTACGATGACGGCAAGCAGCTGAACTTGCTGCCCGAACATCGTGAGGCCATTTTGGCTGCTTGGGAATTGATCACCCTCGACGAGATTCGCAACCTCATCACTACGATGCCTCGCCGTTGCATCGAGACTGTGGAGTGGAAGGGCGACAAGACGCACTATTAGGTGACCAACATTATAACCATCATTCATATACCGGGCCAAAATGTCCAGTTGGCCTTTTTACAGTGTCCGGGCCGAAGAGTCCTTCTATGGTAAAGAACGTTTAAAACTGCTGCCTTTTATTATTTTCGTACTTAAAAAAGTAAATACAGAGAATTCCCAACAAGAGGGCTAGCATCACTTTCGATGCACATTCCTCTTTGATTGAGGACAGCAAGAGCGCATTTAACGACCTCCTGCTCACAGGGAATAGAAAGAAGCAGAAGTCCATTCACAAAAGGAATTTAGCTCTTTGCAGGTGGGGTATTTTAAACCAATTCCCGCCGCCGTGCTTTAGTATATTTTAGAACGTCATGAATACTCTATCTATCTTTTGATATTCTAGTTCCTCAAATGCATCATTTACATTTCGCAGAAGCTCCTCTCTACTGCGTGCAACTTGCGTTGCTGCAACGGCTGGATCGACGCAACGAATCCCATGTCTAGAACGTTCATATCCGGTGAGTTGATGGCTGGTTGGCCATGCGCTTGTCCCATCCGCCCTCGCTCGCCGTGGCCACTACGACTTGATCTTTAGGGGTAACGTGAGGGCGGGCATTATTCTGCTGGATGAAGACGCGTCTATGGCCAGCGTGCCTTGATGGGCGGAATCATGTTGTCGACGAGCGTGCGCCAGTAAACAGCACGGTCCATTTTTACGTCCTTTCATGACTGGGACTCCCTTGGGTCGGTTCTCGCTGGATCGCTGGGCCGGCTCATGCTCGACCCAATCTTGCCATCGAACAGACATTTTGCATGCGCATCGTATCGTGGGCGTGCTATAGCAACCAGGACCAGGACGTCCTTCTCGATGAAGCGCTTGTTCAGTGTGGCCTTGAGAGGATCCTTTTCCTCAGTCGAAAGGTAGTACGTTTGCCCGTCAGACTTAATATAGAACCATTTTTCGTCAACATGTACATAATCTAGCATACTGTCAAACTAGTATGCGCCTGCACGAGTTTCGCGCAGCATTGAAAGAGCAAATTGATCTGATCTATGTGATGCTCCGTCGGTATCAAAGAGGCATTATGGCGTCTGATAACACCGCAATGAAAAGGTCATGTACAGTACTTTGTGGTGTACCGATCTTCTCCGATAAAGTACGGATATTAGTATGTTCTCATAGAGACACAGCCTCGATGGACTTAATGATAGCGTCGAGCTGTTCTGCGGAATACTTCCTCTTTCTGCCGTTCTTGGGTGAGTGCACCGTGGCAATCGACGCGCAGTGCATAACTGGAGACGAGGCATCTGTGGTGGTGCCACGCTTCGAGATTCTCGATGCAGTCTTCGCCGAACAGCGGAATTCGCCCGCCACGGCTACGACTGCATCTCGAGGAAGAACACTATTGCTCGAAAGATCAAGCAGACGGAGAAAGATCTCCTCGTGCTCTGCATTGGTGAGATTCTTGCTGGCGCTGATTGGGTCGTTGGTGCGCGGCGTCATATTTAGAGTGATTTGTTCAAGAAGGAAATGTCGATGGCCATAGCTGAGCCATTTTCTAGCGAAAATGCATGTAAAAGGCGGCAAAAGATAGATAATGCATTACAGCTTATTACCCACCAATCAATTGCTCTATTTTATAAAGAAAATCTCGAACCCGAAAAAAGGTGACACATTGTCCCGGGCGGAGGTAGTAATATAGGAATTTGTATGGGTTTGCTGTTCCCTTCGTTGTCTCCGCATAGCTATTCTGTTTTCTGTACGGGAGGCCCCGAACAACGATGAAATCCACGTTGTTAGCACATGTCCAACGAGAGGCAATTGGATTGGTGGATCACTGTCAAACAGCAGCCTCTGAGGCGCAATCGTTTTCTCAAAATTGCAGTTGTTACATATGTTCCCTAATTTTTGTCCCCAGAGTTTATAAAGACTTCTCTTTCCATTTCATTTATTTTATGCCTTCAGAAATATTTTTCTCTCTAAAAATTCAATTTGAACTATCAAAATCGTGAGCTTCTTCCGGGTGGCCTGGATTCTCAAATATCGAAAATGCAAAATAAAGACGGCGCCTTTCACGATGTTACTTGTAATAATTGATTTAAAAAAGTGAGTGCATTTATTTTTTTAAGGGGTTAATGCGGTTCCTCACCTATCACCGAAAACAAATGGAACCAAATGGGATTGATTTTAGCCAATCATGGCGAAGAAAAATTTAAGGCTAATTTTTTGTCATAAAACGCTAAAGATAAAAACTGTCGAATACTTGGGCCTTCACAACCATAGCCCCACGCGAGCCACCGAGCGCTCACCTTGAAAGAGCAAAATGGCGATGCGCGTGGTTGGCAGCAAGTCCTCGTACTAAATTCACTAGGCTAGAATGTAATTCCGCACTCCTTTCTTGGTGAGACGCTGTCCTAGAGAGCAGTGTCTCACTAAGAACGGAGCGTGCGAGATGGAGTGGTAGTTGCCCACCAATGCGGAATTAATGAGCTGAACGGAGCATTATGTCTTTTCTTACATTACCTGATATACATACTATTTTATTAAATCACTGTTTAATGGACACATTGTTCTGGAATAGGATTTTTCTAGCATTGTTATGGAACAGAGGATATACTAACAATCTAATTCTTTGAATGAGGTAGTACTTCCTCTGTTCCATAACAATGTGTACCTGTAAGCTCGAGTTTGTTTTTACAAATTCTTAATTCGAAAGTGAAAACAAACTTGAGCTTACAATCACGAAAAATATTAAGGTATTCGACGGAGTTTCCGCTGGAGACTCAAGTCCAGACATTCTTCAAACGGTATTGACTGGATCAAACCCAAACAATCTGACTGCCTATTTTCAGACAAGCCAATAGCACAACGCATGTTGTTTTTACTGCTGTGACGCTGAAAGACAACACGGAAAATCTCACTGCACTTAGCAGACATGCAGTTCCATGATCACTTGTAAATGGAAGCCATGGAAACGGTTCTCAGATGAAGTCCATGTTGCATGCCTTAGTTTGGATTGAAGGAAACGATATGGCAATAATTCAGGACCAATTGGTATTACGCGTGGAATATCTATTGTAACGAAAATCGGACTCATGACACGAAAAATATTGGTTTCCACCTAGGTAGGTCAGTATGCGCAGCAGCACCTTTATTATTAACGGTACCGTTTTACGAGCATCAATAATTCAACTGACTAGATTTAAAGGGTTTGATAATAACGTCTGCGACCAATAAGGAATTCCAATTTACCTTTTCATTGCGGTGGACCAGAAAACGGTTACCATGACGGAGATTCTGATTTTTTTTGAAAACCTTGGTTGGCAATCAAGCAAGGCTTTCACCATTGATAAATACTTTGTGGAGTGGTACCTGCTCCTTTCCGAATGCAAAGTAAAACTGCCAAAGATGCAAAGCTGATTTCGATAATCCTTATTTATTTATTTTTACACTCTTAAATATCAAGCACAGTCCAACTGAATCATCTTAAACATGATGTACGACGACTTTTGCCGATTTGCAAATATGTCAACTGTGGCATTAACGACCAAAAAAGGGCATCGTGTTCAGCTGTATGGACCAACGACGCGCGAAATATGTGATTCTGCTGGCAGTACGACGACAAACCGCATCGAAGCCACCTGTGATATCAGCTGACAATGCTGTTTGGTTACCGGTCTCGGATCGACAAGACTGTTGCTATCGTTGCGACGCACATTGCCGTCCATCACGTAGCCGTCATCCGTCAGTTCGTAATCGTTCTCCAGCGAGATTCACCGAAGAATAGAAAAGTGAGTTTAACGCCTAAATTTTGCTTTGTATCAGTGATTATAGTTTTCAATTGTGGAAAACAACTGTGGATGATGCATAACTTATTGAAAAGAGAATCTGTGTGCAAATGCCAAGCCTATGCGAGTGGGAACTGAACATGAATACATAAGGCCGCTACATTTGCGACGATTTTGAACGGCGCTGTACATGTCATTTCAGCAGCAGCGTCCAATTGATGTTTATTGCTTGCGGTCATCACAATTTTGAATAACCTTAATTTGTCGGTGATGGTGTATGGGAGTAATATGAAGATATGTATGTGGTTCTGAAAGAAGGAATAGCTGGTCTTTTGGCATCGCTTTACACATTCGCACGGTTCGAGCAAGACAGGCAGAAGAAGATTGCGAGCACCAACTGCATCACGAGAAAAGAAGTGCGGTGACGTCAGTAAAAATTCTTCCTGCGCTCATGTCAGAAGAGGATCTGCTAATTTATTAATTTCCAGTTTGTTTCAGTTATAATACATCCCATTAATCGTTCCTTTTACGTTCGCTGCATTACTCACTTATTCAGAACTTTGAGCACTCTGCTACAGTGTGACTAAATTGTACGTTAGTATTAGCCTGGCGTCGAGCATGCACGATTGTTCAATGCATTGACATACCTCCACTTCGATCCGACACTGGCTCAAAATACCATGCTTGCTTTGTGGTGTATCGCTGATGCATTTACCCACAGCCATAGTCTGTATCATCAGCCAATCATCGTTAGATTGTGGTGAGTCAAACGTGTGAGCTATATCGTTATACACATGAAGATCTTGGCGTTATGCTGGAGCTGGTGGTGCTCAGTTTCGTGGTAAGTCGCAGCCTCTGTTTTGTTCAGCCACAACGTAAACGTTACGTGCGAGTCGATCCAAAACCTCGGCTGTGCGTGGCGAATAAGATTGGTGTCGATGCGCACCAGTGTTCTTGTGTCCTCGAATGAAGAGTTCGCACAAAGATCAGTACACCAGTACCGTAACTTATATATGGATTGGATGCATCTGGAGCATTCCGGACAAAACAAAAACACCACAGGTAGGCAGGCATAGGTGTGCACAGGTGAGACCCGGATACAAGCTCCAGAAACACCATCATCCCCGTCCTTGTCGTACACTTTTGGCGCAAAGTCCTCAAATATTCTGGATGGGGCTTAGATCGTTACTTTAGCCTGTGAGTCGCTTGTAACCACGCTTTGACGATCCTGGTGGTGTGAATGAGGAAATATCTTGTTGAAACATTTGTTCGCCTCCGCCCAATTTTGAGTAAATTTCATCAACGGCTATTAAGCCACTTGTAAGGTATTAAGGTCTTGATATAGGTGACAGCCGTTTGGCGTAGCTCTAGAAACACTAAAATGGTATCACCAACGGCACTCATGTCTGTCCGAGCCATGACGGAGCCGCCATCCGCTTAGAGTATAATTGCTTGGTGATGCGTCGGTCGTGCCAGCAGTATTGGCCGCCACCAGGGCCATCTAGATAAAAAAAATTCGGCTGAGATCACTCCAACGTCCCAACCAAACTACCTCACTTTTTTCATCATAAACGAGCCGCATGTTTTTGTGCTTTGCTTTCATCATTAGAATTGATTTGCACTTGATGTAGTGGGCGTTGTCGCTTGCATTGGGCTCCTTGCGTACCGTGTACACGTGCGTGGCTTGCAATTGAGCTCCATTGCTTGGGCAGATTGAATCTACTTTGAGACACATGAGGGCCAGACCACGCGCTGGAACACAAATCAGAATATTTCAAATCGGTCCGATGGTGGTCCACCCATATTTATAAAAAGGCATGTCTGGTTCGTTCATGTGACTTTCGTACCGTAATATAAGACGATTTACCGTGATCAGTGTGAGTTCTCAGGAGACTTTGCATTCTGAAGCAAACTAAATCTTTAACTTCATCGGAACAGGACGCGAAGAGAAATGACGTGTTAGTTGAATGGAGTCAAACACACCCAAGCCAAACCAGGATCAAGCGTGAAAACCGTTGCAGTATTCGAATAAGGACTAAGTGCAAAGGAGCCATTCAGTCTGTTGTCCAAACCATGCGTTTTCAGAATGCACCACATACGTGTGCAGGCAACAGAATTATGGCATTGCTTGAGGAGGTATTTTCATCGTGTGGAATGTGGATGATCTGGCGCTGAAGGATGTCACGGTGTTAGCTTCTCACATTTGGGATCTGGTGAGAGAGAGAAACATTCTGCTCTGATTGGGTCAAGTAAAGCCCATCTGAAAAGCAAGTGGTATATCAGAAAGAGTTTGTAGTGATGTGTCCATGGTCCATGGTGCGCGGTACAGATCTCCTGTAACGGGGTTAAGGCTACACGGTTATGATACAAAGGATAACTCGTTGTCACTCCAAGGAGGTGGCACTATCCGTGATGTGGCGCACCTCAAGCTCTCTTATAGAGAGGTGTCACTGTACGGTGGGTACCAGTTGAAGTTCCACCGGGCCCATTGTGTATACGCAAGTCGTACCTAAGTGTACGAAAGGTTGGGTACTGTACATAAGAACCTACATAGACCCAGCAAAAATCAGGATATCACGTAAGAAGGGGTATGAGGCTAGACAGGATAAATCCAGTAGGAGCCAGTTTAGGTATGATAAGCTAAGTATACTCAGGCTTAAATCTACTTCCTCTGTAGCACTCGCGCCATAGACTAATGCGAGCGGAAGCCTAGCTTCTAAGCACCTCTGCGCATCGTGCTGTGTGACTCCCGTCACATCTGGTAGCACTTGTAGTCAATCCAGCAACCCTCGCGGGTAGATTGGACTACCTGAACCTCTGTTCAGCAAGGTCATGATGACCGTTCCGCGTTCCAACGCTCACCGACCAGCAGGTCGACACACTGGGTCGGATAGAGGCGATT
>JAADVW010000205.1:0-48697 GCA_023335875.1 Elongisporangium prolatum | reverse complement strand
GTATGCATGGTCAGGACTTGCTTCATTATCAGATCCGTCGTGGAGCCCAAGAAGCTTGAGCTGAGTCAATTCGTCGACTTCACCGGAATCAGACAACATGTGGTCGGTGTCAAGTGAATCGCTGGAAGACATCTTGAGTTCAGCTTCGCTATTTAGCTCCACAGGGATCGGTAGATCGACCAAATCTTTTGATCTAGTTTTTGTCTGCGTCGTTTTTTCTTCGAGCGACCTCGGGTGATTTCCGCTTGCTTTTGCACATAGTCCACGGAGATGCGACCGATAACACCGACGAATACAGACATACTGGGATGTGGAGTTGGAAAGGCAGTTTTCAACTCACGATCAAATTTTTCCAGAGGGTTGTTTGTGCGGGCAACAAGATCATTTCCGAGATCGTGGACATTCCACTCTTCGATTTTGTAGCGACCCAACCATGTCTTGTGAAAATACAGCGAAAATTTTCTCCATTTCGCTTTGTCATAAGAAACCCCACGTTGGAGACAGGTCGACCGGATCTGAGTTTTCACCCAGGAGATGCCAGCTTTTGCAACTTTTGCAGGCTGTCTGTGGATGGATTTTGGTGCACAAACTTCATACTTCGATGGCTGCATTTAGTCTGTGCGCTATAAATACTCTGTGTTTGTTTATAGTCTGGATCAGACTATTTAAAATTGGGGTATTTATGACTCCCTCGAAACCGATTCAAATAGTCTGGATGCAACATAGGATCAACATCAATTCTTCACTTTCGATTCGTCCACGCGCTAGATAGAGGCACCAACTCAAGCCGTTCGCGAAAGCCCTTCGCACCCGTTGTCAATGGATACGTGCAGTGACTGTGGTGGCAGTAGTTTGGTCTGCCATCATGGTCGTCGCTGATATCAGACTTCATCGCTTGTTTCAAGCGGATATTGTTGCTCGCAATTTTGGCGTGCTGGTTATCGAATGGATTCAGCTTTTGAGTGTTGTGTGTGAGAGGTTGCTTCGTTTCTCAAACACTATCAGGATTAGATTATGAAACTGCTTCTGTATGGTTCCTTTTATATTAATCGGGGCTGGTCCTAACAACCGAATACAAGCGAATGCCACTGACATGACGCAATAGCGCCATAGCTGATACTACACTGATTTCATAACCGTATGGATCTCCCACGTGCCGCGAGCAACAAGCATGAGCTCACTGTCGCCAAATCGTTACGCTGGATATAAGGATTGTCACCATGGCAGTCCGGCACTGCCACGCTGGTATATTTCACTCGTGCGGATAGCGTTGTCTGGCTAAATACTATTTAGCTCGGATGCCCGTTCGGATGCCCTTCATTCGGCGTGTCTTTAATCTCAACAACCAGCACATTTTCGCTTGGCATGCGTTCGTCTGGTGCAGTACAGCCACTTCCAATCGTGACTTCGTGCACAGACATATTCAGTCGATTGCGTAGCGTGATTGTAGTTCTGATAATCTCAAACTGTTCAATCCGTGTGCTTGAAGACTTGGCTTCGGGATCACTGGTTTTGCTCTGTTGCTTGACACGAACACTCACTAGAGATGGAGGAAACTGGTTTTCATCTGCCAGCACCGCGTTCACGTTGTGAGCGGCAATGTGGTGGGCTAGTGCAGTCTGTCGCTGCTGATTGTGCGACTGATACGCGACCAATAGAGCAAGCACCAGAATTATTCCACAGCCAGCAAAGGTCGCGCATGCTGCCATTAACGGGATCGCCGCATGAACTGAAGTCCATGATAGGTTACCATCGAGTAATAGCTGTACCACAGTCGTATTCAGCGCGTTTTCCGTTGCAACTTGTCTGACTGCCGCGTCCTGGAATAGCCAAAAGAGTGCAGCCAAGTAGGCAGGATACACTGAGTCCTTTGAGTATAAATGACGCTCAATAACCTTATTGACATAGTTGTCGACCGGTATAAAGCAAAAGTCATCCGGAATCCTGCTCGCATTGTTTGTTGATGCCATTCTTGCAGTCAAATTGTAGGCCACAACGTCTGCCCGAGAGATAGCGTCAAGTTGCGTGTTGGCAACGACCAGAGTTTGCCAAAACGCGGGCTGAATGAATAAAGCCTGCTGTGGCACTGGAATGTGCTGTTCTCCGAGCATTAAATGCCTCTTTTCGTCACTGAGAGGAAAGCGCAGACCACGGCAGTCAGTGCCCTCTGCACAAGCTGAGCCATAGATTTTCGAGAGATCGTTCGTGGTCCAGGACAAACGACCGACGGTAGCTTGAAATGTAGTTCGAGGATTGGTCAAATTCAGAGTCCAGTTATCAACATCCGCGATAGCTTCTACGTTGCGAGCGAGACTGAAAACCAGTACTGACGAATTCGAAATCGTCAGGCACCCGTCTTCGGAAATCATTGTCCCAATTTCAAATTCATTTTCGCCTGCGCATAATGGTATCAGTCGCACTTGATCTTGATTGGAGCCTGCGACGTTTGGCGTGTCGATGACGCATCCGATCGCAGCACATAAAGCATCAATGTTTATCTTGGTTCGACCATCAGACCAATGGTTTGCTTTCGCCACCCAATCATCCATTGTGTCTGTCGTTAGTGGCAACTCAATCGTGACAGCCTCAAACAATATCTCAGGAGACAATTGAAAGTTCGATAGCTCAACAGAGATCTCCGATGTCGCGATGGAATGCCAAAAACTGGTCTTGTTGTACCATATATTAGCCTTATCAACCGAATCAATGATGCTGGATGCGGATTCGATGAAAGTTTGCGTATTGGCCAGCAGATTTTCAGGATCAGTTGATTCAATGATGTCCAGCACAGGCATATAATGAATATACGCCCCTAACGATCCCGATTCCCAAGCAAATTGGCTTACCACGCTGAGGAAAGCACCAGTCATGAGCGATCCAGTCTTGCGCAAATCACTCGTAGGAAGGTGTATCTGTTGATTAGTAAAGTTGTCGTTCATGGAAAACTTGAAAGACTTGGACGGCGCTAAGGAATTCGGAAGCAGAGAGTCCAACCACGAGTTCAGCGTGAATCCATATTCGATGGACGCTTCAGGTTTTTGACTGAAAGGAGAGAACGTATAACTGCACGAGCTCTTGTCTGATATTTTAATTGACGTCACAATAGCGCTTCGAAGAATTGTGTCGGTGCTGGGCACGCCCACAGAGCTCGTGGCAGACGTCAGGTTGGAAAAGTTGCTGGCATCTACTTGTTTCGCCACGAGATCTGTGGCTGTCATGATATACTGGATCTCTGGTGTGTCAAATTGAACATTCAACGAGCTCAATCCTAAGCCAAGAAGAGAAGAAGCCGCTGCTACTGCGACCATCGGACCTCTCTTCATAACAGAGGACTTGTGCTCAGCCATCACGGAGTGCGTCGTAAAGTACAGAAAGAAAACAGGCAATAGCACGGCTGGCAGCTGTTGAAATGGAATGCTGACAATGGACGCGATGAATCCAGAGTACGAGTTGTATTGATCCAGAATGACGCGCCTTTGATCGTCACTGAGCTCTACAGTGTTCACGGTCTTCAACTCCACGCCCTGGAGAAAGATGGCGGTGATCAATACTAGCACTGCAATCGATACAAAAGTCCCCATAAACACGCGATGGCCGTGCACATGCATTTCGAGTGGCGATGGGCCGTTCGTGTTTGACTGCAAACCTCCATGATGGTCGAGCTCTTTTTGCCCGCCATGAGTGCTGGTGGTCGACCTCATCGGTGGGAATGGCGTTAGACGGTCTCGTCGGCAGCTTAATTCTTTTTTCCAAGTGGATGGAGCTGGGAAAACCTCTGAGTGGTTTCTTATATTCACTTTTACCATCAGCTTCGAAACTTCTCCGACGCCGTTTTCATTTTTTATTAATAGTGGAGTCCTTTTTTCTCTCTCCGCTGTTGGACAGGAAACTTGATACACGCTAGAACGGACAAAAACCGCAGTGTTGTTCGAATGATATGAGCCAGTTGCTCCAGCGATGATTCAGTTGTGCGGATTAGTATCGTTTTTGGTTGACGGATGACGATGAAAAACATCATATTTTGAATTTTTCTAACATCACAGCTTTGCCGAGACTTCCAGTAGCCCATTGCTGCCGCAAAGCCAAGAAAACAATAAATCCAAGCACGTATTCATTCCCACCTAAATCTCTGACTCGATTGGCAGGTAGACGTGCAAAGTTATTGATTGAGATGTCTATAGTAACAGTACATTCTCAGCTTTGCGGTTGCAACTGGTTCGTGTTGTTTGATTTACCTTGTTGTGTCCAATATAATGTCTGTTAATCCACTCGGGTAGCGCGTTGGTTCTGGGTTCTTGATGCTTAAGCTTTTAATTGAAAAGGTCACCTTTGCCACCGAAGTTTGGCCATAGTAGCGTATACTAGGTTTATTTTGGATAGAAAAGCATAATATATAATCGCTCTGTTAGACAATACTACCTGCTGAGCTTGCGCCTGTGCTCACATGTCCGCATCATTTCGTGTCCTTAATATCAACAACTAGAGAGCTTTCAATTTGCGTCGCATCGTCAGGCACTGTCTTGCATCCGCTTCCAACGACTAATTTACGGACAGACATATTCTGTCGATCAATCAGCGTGATGGTCGTTTCCAGAATTTCAAATCGGCCAATAGGTTCGCAGGCAGACGATGAGTTGTTTGATAACGAGGGTTGCTGCTTTACACCGACACTTACAAGCAGTGGAGGGAACTGACTTGTATCAGCCAATACAGCACTCACATTGTGCGCATTGATATGACAAGCTAGCGAGTCTTGACTTTGCTGGCTACGCGAACGAAATGCAATTAACAATCCGATGATGAACACGATTCCACAGCCGGCAAACGTAATACAAGCAGAGGCGGACGGGATCACTGCGTAGACTGTTGTCCATGAGCGAATTTGAGCTGTATGCCTGCAGAATTCGTCACTAAAATTTGCTTGGCCGCAGCATGATGGAAGAGCCAAAAAGAGCGCAGCTGTGTACGCTGGTTGCACTGAATTCTTGGAATAAATGTGGCGCTCAATGACATCGCTGACAAAGTTTGTGGCCTGAGAGCTGCATGAACCATCCGAAAGCAAAGTGGCATTCCACATGGCTATCCGATATGTGGGAAACTGATACGCCATCACGTCTCCTCGCATCGTATCGTCGATCTGTGTATTTGCTTCTGCCACTGATCAGGGTCAGTGAACGTCGTGTTTTGAGGCATTGGGACGTGCTCTTCTCCAACTAACACGTGTCTCTTTCCATCAGCCAACGGGAAATAGAGACCGCGGCAGTTCACGCTGTCAAGACAGACTGAGTCGTCATAGATAGACGTCAGATCGACCAGGGACCAAGACAAGCGCCCAACAGTGACTTGAAATGTGACACGGGGGTTGTTAAGCGTCAAAAACCACTCTGTGTTGTCGTCCGACCAATCCAAGATGCCTTCGTCATTGTCATCCGTGGCCAACTGCCGAGCGATACTCAAAACCAGCACAGACGAGTTCGATACGTTCGTGCACTTACCCGGATAAATAAGTCTCTCCGTTCCCCATTCGCTTTCGCCCTCACATAACGGCACCAGTCGCACCTGATCCTGATTTGAACCTGCAACATTTGGGGTTTCGACGATGCACCCGAGATCGCTGCACAAGACTCCTTTATAGGCATATGTTGTGCCGTTTGCGTCATCCGTCCATTCGCTCACGGTCTCGGCCTTTAATGGCATTTCAAACGTCACGGCTTCGAATGAGACTTGAGAGGATAGTTAAAAACTTGACAGTTCGATTGTGACTTCCGACAGCTCCATGGAACTCCAGCAAGTAGTTATTCCGTCCTTCCATGTCAACAGACGGTCGTTACCGATAGTGTTCTGAATGTTGGTAAGCAAACTCGCAGCATCCGGAGATTCAAGGTCCCTTCCGAGCAAAGGCGGCAATACCTGGTCATACTTTGTGATATCCGTAGTTCCGTCTGAAACAAACTGAGCGAACATGGTGGCGAAGGCGGAGGTCAAGAGACTCGCGGTTTTACGTACATCACCATTGGGAAACTGAGTCGGATCGACTTGTCGCTGCGTGAAATTATCCTTCATAGAGAAATTAAAAGACTTGACGCTTGCGATGGACTTGGGAAGCAGAGAGTCGAGCCACGTGTTTAGTGGGAATCCGATGTCGATAGAGGCTTCCGGTTTTCTATTGAACTTTTTCCCCGGATCTGTGCAAGTGGTCTCAGTAATTTCGAATGACTGTACGATTGCGTTTCGTAGAATTGTATCTGTACTTGGCACTCCAGCCGTGTGCGCGGTACTTGTAATGTAATTCAAAGTAGTGAAATTGGAGGCGTCGACTTGAGACCCCACAAGATCCGTGGACGATATACGAAACTCAAGCCGTGGTGAGCCAAACTGCACGTTTAACGAGTTTAAACCGAGGCCGATCATGTAAGAAATCACCGCAAGCGAGATGACTGGGCTCCTTTCCATTACGACCGACTTGTCTTTCGCAAGCACAGCGTGTGTTGTGAAATATAGGAAGAAAACAGGCAGCAGCATAGGAAGGAACTGCTTGATAGGAATGCTAACGACGGAGGTAATTGATCCCGAGTACGAGTTGTAACGATCCAGTAAACTCCGTCGTTCGTCGTCACTCAGCTCCGAAGAATCCAAGGTCGTAATCTCCACACCAACAAGAAAGAATGCAGTGATTGCGACCAGCACTGCGACTAATACGAATGTGCCGACAAACACGCGCAGTCCATGTACTCGCAGTTGGAGAAGCGACTGCGAGCCGAGTTTGGGCTTTCCAGGTAAATCTTCGATCACTTCCAACTGTTTCTTGCTATCTGCAGGCAGGGCAGTGCTGAACAGCACCATTATCCGATACTGCAAGTGCAAATGAATCGGTCTCTTAGAAATGGTCTCGAATTCGAAATGATCTCGCTGAAGTCTCTCAGCCACTCGATTGTAACCACTCCAACTGAGCTTATAAAAATGAGCATTTGAACTACTTTAAATGTAACGGCCTTGACTTACCGACTACTTCAAATTGAGTTTTTAACAAACTACCTGGGTGTAACAGCTTTAATCCAATGGCGGAGTAATGCCGATGCTAATGAAGTATCATTTTAAAATAGTGGTATGAAGGGAAACGATGGGAATGATTACATATTCTGTCCATGTTAAAGCGTTATTCATCCAGATACTTGCTTGAACTATTTTAACTAGCATATTCAGCTCGTAAATGAACACATTGGATTCCATATCACTTTCTTCTTCGTGAACTATGCTCTCCACAAGTCTAAGGAAACCCCAGGATGAGGCAACGCTGCTCTACAGGTAACTACGATATATACAGTTCAAGCCCAAGTCGATCATGTACAAAACCGATCGTGTCCCAGTACCCTAAAGTGCTCAAAGCAAATAATGAGACAGCACTGAAAAACGATTGCCTCGTTCCATGGAAAGTTATTTACTGCCTGCAATTTAAGAGCTTTGCACTATAAAAATATAATAAAAACATATAGCGGCGAACGGTAAGTCATAACTTATATTTTCCCGCTTCCACAGAAAGCATAGGTCATAGTTTAGTCGCTAGTGCTACAACAGGCTAATCACAATGACTAAGTGCCAGAATTTCAATTGTTCGATTATCATTTTTGTCCGCATCGACCTCGCAAATGCTATGATGGTGGCATGTTCATGGGCGTAACAACACCCGTCTTCCCCAATTTGCACGTTCCAATGACAATGTCTCGCTCACTCAAACTCTGTCGATCGCGCAACTTGATTGTTGTCTGAATGATCTCGAATTGATCGATCGCATCTGATCCAATCGACAACTTGGTCTTTGAATCGATGGTTTTGCTTTGCTGTCTAATGCCGAGGCTCACAAGGAGTGGAGGAAACTGGTTCCCATCGGCCAGTATGGAACTGACATTATGTGCAGCAATTTCATGTGCTAGCGCAGCCTAGCGATTCTGATCACGTGAATGGAGCACTATCATGAAGCCCAGTAGCAGGATCAGTCCACAACCAGCAAAAGTGAAGCAGCCAGATACGAACGGGATTGTTGCGTGGGCTGCAATCCACGGGCGATTGCCGTCTAACAAGAGTCGTACGCCAGTAGAATTGGAAGAGTGAGTCGTCACGATCTGCTTTACTACCGCGTTTTGGAAGAGCCAGAAAAGCGCCGCAGTGTATGCCGGTTGGACGGGATCTCTAGAATAGATATGGCGTTCGATCACGTCGTCGATAAAGCCAACAGACAAGATAAAGCATTCTTCACCCGAATATGTGCTTGCATTGTACGATGCCTGTGCCTCTTCACTCAAGCAAAACACGGCGACGTCTCCGAGCGTTAAATCGTCGACCTGTGTCTCCGCTATAACCAGCGCTTCCCACTGAGCGGGGTCTTCGATTTCAGCCCTTTTTGGCTCCGGGATAAAATCTTCTCCGAGCACCAAATGCCGCTTTCCGTCGGCCAGTGGGAAGTTCAAGCCGTTGCAGTTTGCATCTTCGGCACAACTGGAGTCGTAGATCGATGTGAGGTCTTCGCTGGTCCAAGACAAGCGCCCGACCGTCGCTCGGTATCTCATGCGTGGGTTTTCCAATGCCAATTCCAGATAATTATTATTAAATTCGCCGACTCCGTCGTCTGTAACAATATGTCGTGCAAGACTGTAGATCAGCACAGACGAATTGGAACTCGTCTCACAAGTCCCGATGAAAGTTGCCATGTCGCCTTCATTTTCAACCAGATCTGTGCAAAGAGAGAGCACTCGTACTTGGTCCTGGTTCGTGCCCGCGCGGTTCGGCGTAAGTAAGATGCACCCACGACCAGAGCATGTTTGTAAATTCCCGTTCCACTCTGTAGCGTTCTTTAATTCAAACCATTCCTGTTCAGTCTTGACTGGCAAATCGAACGTGGCGGCCTCGAAGGAGATCTGAGGTGAGAGCTGAAAGCTCGAGAGCTCGATTGTGATCTCAGGTGTATCAATCGAGTGCGAAAAGTATTCACTGGTTTCGTTGAAATCGATCATAAGCAAGCTGGTCGTATTCCTGATGGTGTTTTGGATGTTGGTGAGCAGACTCGCAGCGTCAGAAGACTTGAGATCCTGCGCCAGATTGTATTCCAAAGGAGGAATATAATCCGTCGTCAAAATAGCGAATTGTGAAAATATGGTATAGAACGCGCCGGTCAAAAGCATCGCAGTGTCCTGCACGTTCCCGTTCGGAAACTGCGTAGCGTCAACTTGCTTCGTAGTGAAATCGTCGTCCATGGAGAAAGTAAACGACTTGGAGCTCGTAATGGACTCTGGCAAAAGCGAATTGAGCCACGAATTCAGTGGGAAACCGAATCGCACTGAGGCCTCGGGCTTCCGTGATAGAACGTTCAAGTTATTGGTACACGGGTTCTCGGGCATTTTAATTTTCGACACAATCGCGCTTCGCAGGATAGTGTTGGTGCTGGGCACTCCTGCAACGTGCGTGGTGCTCGTGAGGTAGTTGAGCGCTGAAAAGTTGCTGTTATTCGAGTCCATTGTCCCGAGATCCGAAGTCAACATGTTGAACTCTATCCGTGGCGCGTCAAATTGCACGTTCAAAGCACTAAGACCCAAGCCGAGCATGTAGGAGACCGCAGTGACAGCGATCACAGGACCCCATGACACAATGAAGGACTTTTGCTCGGTCATCACAACGTGCGTGGTGAAGCACAAGAAGAAGACCGGCATGAGCATTGTGGGCAGTTGCTGGAATGGCATGCCCACGATGGACGCGAGCGAACTTGAGTAGGAATTGTAGCGATCCAGCACTGCGCGTCGGGCCTCGTCGTCCAGCTTGGAGGCGTCAAGCGTATTCACGTCGACACCACGAATCAAGACGATTGTGATACAGATTAGCAGTGTGACCAAGACAATCGTTCCAACAAGCACGCGTTGTCCGTGTACTTGTAGTTGAAGTGGGGAATGCTCGTCGCGCATCTCCCACGCCTTTTCTTGGTCTCTCTGGTCTTCTTGCTTCTCGAGGTCAAGCGACGCCATTTGGTTCATGAGCGTAGTTGATCCGATAGCTCCAGAACGCGAATGGGAAGTAAGGCTCCAATAGCGTTTCTGTTCGTTTCTGAAAATGTGAATGGCCGCCTCAATGCCAAGGCTGCAAGAACGGTTGCAGGTTGGTTGCTGGACTCAAAAAGGACTTCGCAAGTGTTCATCAACGTTCTGAATAATTCTCTGTGAGGATTAAAAACCGTTCAATTCGCATTTAATTTTAAGCTACTATAATCAAGACGACAGTATATATCATCTATAAAGAGGTGGTGGCTGTTAGCCCCGACCTAGTTCTTCTGGAAGGGCCCGCAGGGAACTATTTCATTCAAAAAAATTTGGCTTTGTTATATTGAAAAAGCTTATCATGCATACTGTCAGAAACGGATTGATCGATCGGATCCGATCCCAATCAGTGTGTCCACGATTTTATCATAATGTTTATTGCTGACACTTAACAAGGAGTTGGGGGGGGGATGGATTCGGTTGGGAATTATTTTGGCAAGATGCCTCGTCTGCCTGCCAAAAACCTGGTTCAAAAGGGAATAAAGCTCACAATTCCCGCACTCCGGAATTGTCTTCGTACCGGTACAGAACCGGTAGCGAATCCAAGGCTTAACAAGCAATCCAGCGCGCGAGACAGGATGGGGCGCCGGCGATCGCTGGAAAGCGTGCACTTCGATCGGTGTGAAGAGCATTGCGTTTACTATAAATACAAGGCAAGTGCCGAGGAAGCAAGCACGGCGCCGACGACGAGAGTGTCACCGCAAACACAGACTTTCGTCATTTTCACAGCCTTCATCAGCATCGCCATAGACTGCCGGACACGTATATTGAGTGCGAAGAAAAAAAACTCGCACATTGTATGACTTCATGGCTCCTGGAATCATCAGTCGTCTAACTGAGCGCAAGAGCCTTGGTGGCGGGAGCATTCTTCGTGATCAAGCTGAATTTTGCAGGTCCAGACGGATCATTTCCTCTAGAAAAAAAACTCAGCGTAATCCGCGCGTTGTTTGCGAGTCTCTCGAGTCTTTTCAAAATAGACACAGCAAGCCAGTCATGATTGGGGTTGAATAGTAGGACTCAGCGATTTGCTGCGCGGATTTTAGCCATGCGGCACTAAGCCATGACAATCTTTATCAATTGCACTTTAAGAAAATCCGCCAGACTTCTCAACCCACTCTTTCTACTCTTGAAAGCTGTCTACACGATCTTTGCAGCCACAGGCGTCAGATCTCTCGGTTCGTTCCTCGTAGACGAGCTTACCTAGCGCCTGATCATCGTCAACAAGTTGCGCAGCTCGTTCAATTTGCAGCTGCTGCGCACTCCAATACTACCGGTAAATCAGTATTATTATCGGTATCCGGTATATACTGCGGTGCTGGTTGATACCGGTACGGCAAAGGGAATTGCGTTTTTTCGAACCAGGTTCACAAAAAAAAAGAAGGGAATACCTGCTAGAAAACCACGAATCCAGGAATTGTCCATCCCTGGCTATACTGGCCTTGTGGCACTGGAATATACTCATTCTGAGTCCAAAAATGCGGCAGTGAGGAGGTTTATATAATTCAACGTTAGCGGGATTTTTTTTATTGCATGTGCTAGTCATAGCGCTATTCACGTTCGTTTGCTTGCCTACGTTCAGTGTCGCGAATTTCCACGGTTTTATGCGTTTTTACAATTTCCACCGTGGCCATGGATTTTGGTCGCTTGGCTTTTAGTGGCTTTACTCTATTTACTACAAAAGACACATTAGTTTGAAAATGTACGCTACGGTAAAGGCCAGGACCACAGCATGGCAATATGCTCATGAGAGCAAAACACAAGTTGAACTCAAATCAAATATCTTGAATCTAACTAGTTAAGCAATCAAGTAAGAGTGGTTGACGATGGAGAGCCGCCAAATAGTGTATCTAGGGTAATGGACCACGCGCGTATTCCATCCAATGGCTCTTGAGGAAATTTGGTGTCGTTGCTCGCAGGTTTTGGAAGCACGACAGGATCTGGGATCGCCTCCGCTGCATTGATGTCGTCAATTCGAGATCGAACTTGGATTCGTCTTTCAGCAGCATGGCCAGTGTCAGCAGCGGTCGGGGAAGCTGCCTCAGTACGGGTTACGGAAGAGATCTGGGAGTCGTTTTGCATGCTGAAATCAAAAACTTCAGCAATAGCTCCCAAAGTCTGAACGTTTCTTCTGGATCTAGATTTAATGCATCCAAATCATCCACATTTTCATCATCTGCACCACCACAAGATCCTGTTGCATCTGCTAATTGTTGCGGAAGCTCATCGCGATTTCCACTTCCTGCTTTACGGTGGTCTGCTACAACAATCTTGGATTTCCATTCCGGTCGCTTGGAAGTTGATCGCGAACGTGCTTACGAACATGATGGATTTGCAAAGTTTTCTTTGGATTCAGGCGATTTCGATTCGGTGAATGTATTGCACCCAACTCACTATACAATCTTTCACAAGTAGCCGTATTAACGGCAATCGATAGCACTACTATTGCGAGATCGGGGAGTTTCGTTGCGTGTCCTTCAGTTTTCACATGCCGCCAAAAATCAACTGGATTCAGAAATGATTTCCCCACGTTCGTGAAGTATTCTGGATCTTCCAACCACATATTCGCATCGTCACGAATAAATCCAAAGTCTTTCCCAATCAATCATCGATAATAATATACCACAAAATCCGAGATTCGCGTCCATAATATGCGTTTCGTGGTTATCAGAGTTCTCATATCTTCTGCATGCCTCGGGTGGAGAAAATAACCAAGCAAAACAGTGGCTGTTCGCAAACTCGCCAGCGATGTTGCAACCATATCATAAGATCAGCGCTGTGAGTCAAAGAAGATTTAAATCCTTGGTAGATTTGTTTGAAAGACCGCACCACGTCTGCGATAGTATTTTTGTCTCGTTGAAGCCGATATGAAGCCTTGGGAAATGGGCGAATTACTTTTTCTGCAATGGCGAGATCTTGCCAAAAGATACTATCACCTAGAACTTGAAGAGAGTCGGGAAAATCGCTCGTTCTTCGGTATTGGTCGTGAAATAAGTTGAAGTGATTGACGCACCCGAAGCAATGAGGCAAAGCATCCCTGCATTGAATTCCATCTAGTTTCACAGAGAGGAATCAAAGCAAGTTCTTGGCTGTATACTTTCTTCATCCAGTCTCGACCAATCTCGACAGAGACGAAGCCACTTGGAAGACGAACCATTCAAAGTAGTCACAACAGTAGCTGCTTGTTTGGCCACTACTCGAAAACACGATCGCAACACGGCCTTCACTAGATTGTTGTATCATGTGCAAAACAGTGCAAAAATACTATGCGTGGCCAGCGTAACGCAAGTATACGACGTGCCCGAGCACATTTGACTGGCATTGTCAGTCACAATACCCCCCCTACTTCCAGTTATCATCTTGAATCCGAAGCAACACGTCTTCCAATTGCTTTGCGACAGCAATACCATCGTGCTGGGTACCAACTGGGATAATATCATACGCCACAATAAAGCCGAAGATCGATAGCTGGATCCAAGCAAGTGAGTCTTCGACACGTTTTGCCATACGTCACTTAGTAGATTGATTCGACCTCCTGTGCGTTTTTGCACTCGTCCCAGCGTATTGACGGCTTCTGTAGCACACGTAGCAGCTCGGTTGTTGAGCAACCTCCCACCTAATGCGTCTCGTGTAGGGAGCAAGGCGGCGATTCCGAGACGGATATACTCCAAGAGTAGAACAGTTGATTTGCGCTCCACAAACGTATCCGGCAGCAGATTGTCGTGCTGAAAATCTAACAGTCGACGAAAAAATCATCCGGTAGTATCTTTTGCTCACTTGATTCGTCTTCTTCTTCGCTGTCGGAGACGGAGATCATACGCTTCGCCTTCTTCTTTGACTTCTTCTTGGACGCCGACTTAGCTTCAGAGCACTAGCTTCAGAGTGCACGTGGGCTGGGGCTTTTTTGCACGATTCTAGATGGCGGCGCAGGTTGTTCTTCCTGTACGCAACCTCCTCCAGGCCAACGGAAGATCCTGAGCTTTCCCAGGCTTTCACACAACAGATGGATGTCACCTTCTTCCAAGAAGCGGCTGGGGTGCTCTTGTCGTCTGTGATATGCTTGCTCTCGGCGCATTTGGGTCGGCCCATCGATCGCTGCTCTGCTGCCTCGAGATGCCGATCGTCCCGCAATTCGGGCACTCTGATCGGCAACTTCAATCCTTACGCGTGTAAAATCGTTTTTACGAACTTTTTTACGAAAAGCCAATAAATCCACGGAGGCGAATGCGGTATTGCGTGTAAAACCGCGTATAACCCCGAAAAATTGTTTTTTTCGTTTTGGCTATTCGCAGCACTGGTACAGCTAAAACCAGGTGCTCGTTCGCTGGCCTTGCTGGATACTGGATCCATGGTCTAGTTCCGAACCCACCTACAGTAGTGATGTCTAATGCACAATCTTCGGTAGCTATATATCGCGTCAGGATGAGCACAGATGATTTTCACAGCTGGATAAGCACATGTTTCGTCGACTCGCCTGCCAATGTAGGATTGGTTGGGAGATTTCTTGATCGAGACTGGCACTGGTACGACAGTAACAACTTTTATCCAATTGCACGCACGAACCGACCTTGGCTGCCTTATACGCATGCCCAACACCGCGGGATCAAACCAGCTCCAGGTTCGATTGTTTCCTTTATGCGCAGACAACCATGAGATTTCAAAGATCGAAAGCTCAATTGAAATCTTTGATATCAAGATGGAATTCCATAACTTACTACTGTACTACAGTATATTTGTACCAAGACAGATCCTTTATCCATAAGACCAGATAGATTGCTGAGATGTTGTGAATATTAGTGAGCAAGCTTCAGCATCATTCGGAGCTGATATGATTAACTATAGAGAAATTGGCTGTGAGAACTTCGGCCGCCATGTTGAACTCGAACCGTGGAGAGCCAAACTGAACATTCAAAGAGAGCTCAAGTCCAGACCGAGCAGAGAAGAGACTGCATCAAACGAAGCCACTTCACAACGAGCGACTTGCGATCTGCGACCACAGCATGTGTTGTAAAACTCGTGGTGAAAACCAACAAAGCGACCATCCCAGTCGCGCCAAGCACCTGGAGAACTGTAGCGACACCAGGTCGCCTTGGGGTCTAGCCAGAGGATCACTAGCTTGACTACGCTCAACAACAGTACCGACCGCAGTCATAGCTTGTGCGGTGTCAAGCCAATGGTTACTTTCCTGAATTGGCTACACCTTTGAATTTGCCCAAATAGAGAGGGACTACGGTATGCTTCTGGTGGTATTCCTTCTGGAAGGATTCATTTGGACAGGGTTATCGCCATAGAGAGGGATTGCAGAAGAAAGAAGGGTGGATAAACAACACGAAGTCCCCCCACGAGACACAGAGAGAGATGAAGCTCACGGTCAAGACGCTGCAGGGCGTGGCCTTCCCTCTGGAGGCCGAGCTCACGGACACGGTGCGTCTCTTGGCTTTGTGTGGCTGAGGCTCCAGGCGCTGGCAGCGTCTGGTTCCTGTTGCGGAGAGAGGAAGGGCTGACAGATCGGGCGTATCTTTTCCAGGTGCTGGAAGTCAAGGGAAAGATCGAGAGCGCACACGGCTTCGCAGTCGCGCAGCAGAAGCTCATCCACGCCGGCAAGGTGCTCAAGGATGAAAGCCCGCTGTCCGAGTACAACGTCAAGGAGAACGACTTCCTCGTGGTCATGGTCACCAAGGTATGACATGCAGTACGTGCCTTGACAGATTCGGATGCGAGTGTTTAACGATGCGATTGTAGCCGAAGGCCCCTCGCGCGGTACCGGCTGCTGCCCCTGCTGCTCAGGCCGCTCCTGCTCCTGCTAGTACACCTGCGGCTGCTGCTCCGGCGGCGCCTGCTACCCCCACGCCTGCACCTGCAGCAGCTGCGACGACGACTCCCAGCACGTCCTCGGCTTCTAGCAGCACCACGGCCACGACCGCTTCCGTGTCGACGCCTTCGGCTGCCCCTGCGACCACTGCGTCCTCTGCCCCCGGCATTGTGGTGGTAGGTTGACTGAGATCTGTCTGTCGGTTATGTATAAGGCTGATGATTTAGTGTTGATGCAGGGCGAACAAGTCAATGCCACAGTGCAGCAGCTCTGCGAGATGGGCTTTCCGGAAGACCAGGTCCGCTCGGCTCTCCAGGCTGCGTTCAACAACCCCGATCGCGCTGTCGAGTACCTCATGAACGGCATCCCGGAACAGGCCGTCGCGCCGCCGCCGTCTGCTGCTGCAGCTGCGCAGGCTGAAGCCCCCAGCTCGCTAGAAGCTCTCCGCAACCACCCTCAATTCGACGCGCTGCGTCAGCTTGTTCAGTCCAACCCAGCGGCGTTGCCCACGGTGCTGCAGCAGATCGGCAGCCAGAGCCCTGAGCTTCTGCGTCTGATCCACCAGAACCAGGACCAGTTTGTGCGAATGCTGAATGAGCCCATCGGTACGGGTTCGACTCCTTCGGCTGCTGCTCTGACTGGTGCGGCCGGTGGCGTTCCGGACTTTGGCGGTCTCGGGGCCGGAGGCGTGCCCACCCCACAGCAGATTCAGCAACTCGTGGACTCGCTCTCCCCCGAACAACAGGCACAGATGGCTGCTCAGATGGGCATGACGGCCGAGCAATTGCGCGGACTGTCGCAGATGCTGAGCAGTCTGCCGCCTGGAGCCATGGAGCAAATGATGGCTTCGATGGGCGGCCAAGGCGGCATGGAAGGCATGGGCGGTGGTGGTGGCGGCGGTCATCGCATCATGCTCACGGAAGAAGAAGCGGCTGCAGTTGACCGTCTGTGCGACATGGGGTTTGACCGCACGGAGGCTGTGCAGGCGTATCTCGCGTGTGACAAGAACGAAGCGCTCGCGGCCAACTTCCTCATGGATAGCTTGTCAGAGGGCTACGGTGGCGGTGGAGCGAACGATAACGACGATATCTACGAGTAAATGATACGCCCGTCCACAGGGACTTCTTTTTGTTGGAAGGCGTTGTCTGTCGTTGATTTTATCTATCCGCTGGGCTGCGATGCTGCATGCACAGGTCTCAGTAATCGAAGGCCAAGGACATGAGTATTCTGAGAAGGTAAGAAGTCTGGCTGGCGTATATTTGGCTGTAGACGATGGAGGCATACAACGAGTCAGCTTTATTTTTGGCCAGCTTCTCGATTTGAACGAAACGCTGACCACAACGAGAGCTGCGTCACTAGAAGCGCATCGATCTGTCTTAAGTTGAGCTGAGCTTCGTGGAGAGAAAGAAAACCACGATGGGCGAAGAAGTCGAGAAGCACATTATGCGCAAGTACGAGCTGCTGCAAAAGCTCGGCAAAGGAGTGAGTTGCCTGGTCTGTGGTCGTTTCTGCAAAAGAGGCTAGAGCTCATTGGAATTATGACAGGCGTATGGCATCGTATGGAAAGCGATCGACAAGAACACGCGCCAGGTCGTGGCTCTGAAGAAATGCTTTGATGCCTTTCGCAATGCCACGGACGCCCAACGCACGTTCCGCGAAGTCATGTACTTGCAGGAGTTGAATGGCCATGGGAACATCATTCGGCTGCTGAACGTTGTCAAGGCCGATAATGACCGAGACATTTATCTTGTGTTTGACTTCATGGGTGCGTGCGTCTTGTACTAACTCAATATACCTCAGGAAGCTCTCAACAGCCTTACCTGTGTAACAGAGACTGATCTCCACGCCGTCATACGAGCCAATATATTAGAAGACATCCACAAGAAGTATATATTGTACCAGCTGCTCAAGTCGCTCAAGTACATGCACACGGCTGAGCTGCTCCATCGAGACATCAAGCCCAGTAATCTGCTGCTTAATTCGGACTGCCACACCAAGCTCTGCGATTTCGGGCTCTGTCGATCGGTCTCAGAGATGGGCGGGCCGAATCCTGTGCTCACAGACTACGTCGCAACGCGGTGGTATCGTGCGCCCGAGATTCTATTGGGCTCAACGAGATACACCAAGGCAGTGGACGTTTGGGCCGTGGGCTGCATCGTGGCCGAAATGTCCACCGGCAGACCAGCATTTCCCGGGACATCGACAATGAACCAACTGGAGCGCATTCTGGATGTCACTGGACCACCGACGGCCGATGATATCGAGGGCATCAAGTCGCCATTCGCCAACACCATGCTGGAAAGCCTACCACCACCCAAGCAACGGCCACTGGAAGAACTCTTCCCTAAGGCCTCACCGGAGGCGCTCGACCTCATCAAGCAGTGTTTCTGGGTATGATCATGGACTTGTTGTATGTAAACGCCGTCAAATTAACCGCTGCTCTGTATGCTACACGATCTGCTGTATTGATAGTTTGATCCGTCCAAGCGCATTACGGTGGAAGAAGCGCTCAAGCATCCGTACGTGGCCCAGTTCCACAACGAAAAGGATGAACCCAGTGCGCCAGGCCCGATGCAGATTGTGGTGGACGACAACACCAAGTACTCAGCTGCCGACTACCGTGAGCGACTGTACCGAGAGATCATCAAGAAGAAGAAGGAGGTGCGTCGACGGGTACAGGGCAATGGCACTGGACAAGAACCTCCTGCGTCCTCTGGTTCCTAGATCGGCTAGAATCAGATCAGTGATTAAAAAACCAAAGTCAATACAAATAGGTTTAGCTTTCACGTATTCCAGTACATCTCGTCTTATCTGCACTCTGATTGGTTGAAAATTGAACAACCGCTCCATTTATTGCGCAGTGATTGATACGCCACCTCATGAGGAGAGTATTGTTGTTGGCGCTAGCGGCATGCGCCCTGAGCGTCTGGTCGCTACTCCACGTGGATGCGCAAAGAGTGAGACCGGTGCACGTGGTAAGTCAGGTGTCTGATTCGCTCTACGAGCAGGAGCGATCGCTACGGGAAGCGGAAGGCGACAGTGACGTGGCGAAGACAAGAACTCTGGATGACAAGGAGGAGAGCGATTTGGTCGAGAACCTTCCAGGGCTTGATTCCGGCAGTAAGATCGTACACCATGCAGGACGTATCGCATTGGACTCTTCGGAGCACGACAACCTTTTCTACTGGCATTTTGTGGCGTCCGAAGCCCCCGAGACAGCGCCGCTCGTGATCTGGTATGGTCCATTCCTGTCCCGAACTACTGTATTGGCTTGAATTGATGTTGCGCTATGAAATCAGGCTGAATGGAGGGCCGGGGTGTTCAAGCATGCAGGGACTCTTCCTGTAAGTGCCGTCTGCATGCAGGACTGTTGAATGCTACAGCAACACTCACCTTGAGCATGGCGTCGTAGTGGGATTTCACCGTTTACACTCGTGGATGGCACCAAGATCAAGATCAATCCGCACAGCTGGCACCACACAGCTAACATGCTGTTTCTAGACCAGCCTGTAGGCACAGGCATGTCTTCCACCAAGCGCAACACATACCGAACGGACGAGACTACGCTAGCGCAAGATTTCCATGAGTTTCTTGTCAAGTTCATGAAGCGCCATCCAGAGTATTTGACGCCCGCACCTGGTAGTGATGGTGACGATTCATCTCAGATGCAAACCTCTCGCACAGTCTACATCTTTGGCGAATCGCATGCGGGACGCTATATACCGCAGTTCTCCGATTATATTCTTAAGCAGAATGCGCAGAACGACAGCTTAATTAGCATTCAGTTGGCGGGTGTCGGCATTGGCAATGGCTGGGTGCACCCGATGATCCAGTACGACTACAGCGAGTTCGCGCACGGCGTCGGACTGCTCACATTCGGCCAAGTGCGTTCACTAAAGGCGAGCTATGCGGACTGCCGCGACTCGCTGCTGGATGGAAACTTCTACACGCCGTCGTGCTTTGACAACATGAATCTGATCCTGAATGCTGCTCGCAATGAACTCGAGCACCAGGATCTCAACTTCTATGACATTAGAGAGTATGTGCGCGACGTGCGAGCGTATCCAGCGGAGCAGCCAGCCATCGTCAAGTATCTGAACCTTCCAGCTGTGCGCAAAGCTGTCCATGCGAATGTGCAGAAGAATTTCCGCTTCGACATCTGCAGCGACGGCGTGTACCACGGTCTCAAGAACTTTGATGGTGTGAGCACGCTGGCGAATGTGCAGTCCATGCTGAACCAAGGCCTACGTGTGCTGTTCTACAATGGCCAGTGGGATATGATGTGCAATCACTTTGGCACGGAAAAGCTGCTGCTGACACTGGATTGGGACGCCGCAGACAGCTATCGAGACGCCAAGAAGTACACGTGGAACGTGGATGGCAAACGCGATCCGGCTGGATTTGCGCAGCAAGGCGGCAATCTGACGTACCTCGTGGTGGCGAACGCCGGCCACATGGTTCCGTACAACGCTCCAGACGCGGCCGCCGACATGCTGCGACGCTTTGTAACTGCGCAGGCGTTCGACAGCGATCTGCAGGGCGTGGCCAGCATGAAGACCAATGCCAGCGATCTGGAATGGTTCCAGTGTTACGTGACGCCTCAAGACACAGCCGACAGCGTTATAACGGCCTCAAACACTCTCTTGAGTACCTCCACGACGTCTACATTGAGTGCCACATGGCTGTACGTGGTCGTGGTGGTCGCAGTCATGAGCAGTACGCTATCGGCTATCGTGACTGTCATGTGCATGCGCTCTAAGCGCAGCCGGCTCTCGGGCCACACTGTGATCATGCAGGAGGACGAGATGGATGATGATGTGGCCGCAGAAGATGACGCCATTGCGACAGACGACGCCGAAGAGTCCGCAAGCGATGATGAACGGATCTCTATCCGCACACGTTCACCCACTGAAGATCGCGACTGAACAGATTGCTGAGCGAGGTGTAGGTTGTCTCTGACTGTTGCTCGGAACCAGCTGGGCAGAACTTGTGAACATTAATTACATGTGCTATAGATAGTACTCTTAGGGTAAATACAAAAAGAAACTGTACCGCGGTGGACTCATTTTCTCCTCAAAATGGGAATAATATATACATAAATTGCGGAAATGTGCATGACATGCGACATTTTATTGCTTAAATGCACTCCACGTCCCCCCGTGGTCGTAGAAAGGTCTCCACCCAGCCTTTCGTTCCGTACCTACTCTGTTGCCTGGCTCAGAATCTTGGCCAACACGGGAATGGGAATCTGGATCCAGCGACCAGTCGCGCTTTCCACTTCAGCCACGCAAGTGGATCTCCATGTCTCCTGCACGCCGATGGACGACGCCCATGTGGATGGCGGCATGTCTCAGCTGCCTTGTGCTCGGCTACATGGCATCCTTCGAACGCACACTGGCCAAGTGGACGCCCGAGTCCATGCAGTTGGCTGCGTCACGCGACAACCTGCGGCTCGAAGTGGGCACACGTGCTGTCATGGATGCGCCTGGAGACCTCGGTGTGCCAGAGCCATCCCTTCAGCCTTTCCTGAACCACCAGAGTAACGGAAGTGCAGGAAGCAGCAACAGCAGCGAGGCAGAGAGCAGCATCAGCGAAGCCGAAGAAGACCGGTACGCATCTGGCGTCATCATGTCGCTGCATAATGGCATTGTATCCATGGGCGCATCGCTCATCCGCGAACTGCGGTGCCTGGGCAACGATGAAGTGATCCAAGTGTACCACTGCTTTCCCGATGAAATGTCGGACGAATCGCGAGCGCTACTCACACGCAATGATCCGCGCGTAGAGATCATCGATGTCTGCACTGAGCTGGTGGAGGACAAGGATGCTGGTTGGTTCCACGAATCAGTCGCGTTGTCCTTCAAGAGCTACTGGCTCAAGCCGCTGGCATTGTACCACACCAAGATCCGAGAAGTGGTTCTGCTGGATGCCGATGCAGTGCTCATGCGCAATCCGGCCGATCTCCGCGCTCTCAGCGGCTACAAGCGCACGGGCACGACGTTCTTCTACGACCGAGTCGTGCGTATGAAGAAATTCCTCAATGGTAAAGTGAATGGCAAGCAACTGCTGCATCAGCTCATCGACAGCTACGAGTATAACCGCATGGGGTTGGAAGGCCCCAAGCCATCAGAACAACTCAAGAAATCCTGGGCGTATCTGGGTGCTACAGGCCACGAAATGGACTCTTCGCTCGTTTTGATCGACAAGACGCGTGCTGGGAAGGCGTTGGAGGTGCTGCGCGACCTCTTCATGCGCGTTCGCATGGGTATGCGCTTCTCCTGGGGAGACAAGGAGGCATTCTGGCTGGCCTACGAACTGGCGCATATGGACTACTTCTTCTCGCCCTATGGCCTGAGTCTAATCGATTCCGTGCCCAACGGCGACATGCAGAGCCATCCCAATACGCTTTGCGGCAGCATGGCGCATTTCGTGCCGACTGAAGACACCGATTCGGTCCCAGAAGTGCTTTACGTGAATGGCAAGGCGCTGCTGGAGCCGTTCCCATTGGGCGTGGACAAGACCATCAAGGCCGTCAAGTCGCGCATGTTCAATCTCAATCCAACTCACATCACGCCTCGCCATGTGCGCAGTGAGTTGGATCTGCGTAAGCTCGGGTCCTTCGAGTGTTTGAACAACCTTGGCTCCGTGGAGCTGCCGAGGTATTTCTACGAGAGGCTTATGCGTCGTCGATCGCATTTTTTCGCGGCTGAGACGAAGTTCTTCGACCCACTGGACCGGTGCGAGTAGGATCCTGGTCGACGTGCCTGCCCCATCATGTGCTTTTGCAGCATGAGCATGTCCCACGCCCAAGGAGGCAAACGTTAGACAGCGAAATAGGCGCATATTTGTATCTATTTATTAATGCGCACCCGTCTGGACCAAAGAGCACGTAACATGCTCTGATACAAGACTCTCCGCTCGCAGCGTGCCATCGATTACCCAGAAAGCCGATGGCTTCATGCCTGTACAGAGGTTCCTGGTTCAGAACTGTACTTGGCCTCAAAATTACCGTAGTATAGAAATAGATTCGTTCTAATTTCTTAACCTTCGGTACAGTATCCACAATTTTAAGTGGACATAAAGCGGCCATCTGCGAATCAGCATCACATCATGTCTCCTCTCCCAAGTGGGTCATCCCTCCCCTCGAAGCACCAGTTGCTCAGCTCAGCTCAGTCGAACTGAAGCAGGGCGAGGCTCATGGCTCGCCACCGACAGAGGACGCTGGGCTGGCTGATGGCCTGTCTGGGCTGTCTGGCGCTGGGCTACATGGGCTCGTTCACGGTCTCACTGCTCAGCTCGTCGCCGTCGCTGCGCACCTGGAGCCCCCCGCCCAGAGTGTATCAGACGCTGCGTGAGATCGCGCCGCCCTTGCGCATGCACAAGCGGAGACGTCACCGCACAGACGCAAGCAACAGCAGCAGCAGCATCAGTGCGTCTGGATCCACGGACGAAGAGGTCTCGATAGACAATCTGTACGCTAAAGGCGTCATCATGTCGCTGCACAATGACATCGTGGCCATGGGCGTGTCGCTCATCCGAGAGCTGCGCTGTCTGGGCAATGACGAGGTGATCCAGGTGTACCACTGCTTCCCCGATGAGATGTCGAGTGAATCGAAAGCGCTGCTGACTGGAGTGGACCCAATGGTTGAGGTCATCGACGTGTGCACAGAGCTGCTAGAGAACAAGGAGGCCCGGTGGTTCCATGAGGCCGTCGCACCGTCGTTCAAGAGCTACTGGCTCAAGCCGCTGGCCTTGTATCACACCAAGATCCGAGAAGTGATTCTGCTGGATGCCGATGCAGTGCTCATGCGCGATCCGGCCGATCTGCGCGATCTCAGCGGCTACAACCGCACGGGCACCACGTTCTTCTACGACCGCGTGACACGCATCCGCAAGTTTCTCAATGGTCGCGTGTACGACAGGCAGATGCTGCACCATCTCATTGAGAACTACGACTACGAGCGCTTCGAGCTTACAGGACCCAAGCCGTCCGACCAGCTCAAGGAGTCGCTCGCGTACAAGGGCGTCACTGGCCACGAGATGGACTCTTCGCTCGTCCTGATTGACAAGACGCGCGCTGGCAAAGCGCTGGGCGTGCTGCGCGACCTCATCATGCGGCTGCGTACCAAACTCAAGTTCTCCTGGGGCGACAAAGAGTCCTTCTGGCTGGCTTACGAGCTGGCACAACAGGACTACTTCTTCTCGCCTTACGGTCTCAGTTTGATCGACTCGGTGCCCAATGGCGACATGAGCCAGCATCCGGACACGCTCTGCGGCAGCATGGCGCACTTCTTCCCCACAGAGAATCCAGACGACGTGCCGGAGCTGCTCTATGTGAACGGCAAAGCGCTGCTGGATCCGTTCCCACAGGGCGTGGCCAAGACGCTCAAGGGCGAGAAGTCGCGCATGTTCAACATCAATCCGACGCATGTCACGCCGCGCTACGTTCGCAACGACATCGATCTGGACAACCTCGGCTCGTTCGAGTGCATGGACAAGATGGGCGCTGTGCCGATCCCGCGGTATTTTTACGAGCGGCTCATGCGGCGGCGAATGCACTTCTTCGCGGTCGAGACCAAGTTCTACGACCCGCTGGCGCGATGCGAGCAGAGTGTGGAGTGAGTAGACATATTTATTGAGTGTGTGTGTTCGGAATGGACGTATATTGATCACATCATAGACTCAGGCCATTAGAACATGGACTCTGGCATCGCATTGAGCGATTTCTCTTATTCGGCTGGGCCGGTGCACAAGCGTTCCCACAGACGACGACGCGCATAGCAGCCCGAGTCGTGCTCAGGCTCCCATGAGCTGCTGGAGAACGAGCTGGCATACACCCAGCCCATATTGTCGCCCTTGCGCGTGGAGAAGCCCCAGCTCTCGGACTCGTAGCCCTCGGGCACGGGCGGCGCCACGTCTTCAAACGCATGGGCCGAGACCTGGTTGTCGTACGTGGACCAGTGACGCTTGGCCTTATTGTCGGCGGGCACCCAGGCGCCGCCCTCCCACATCTCGTTCTCCCACACACGGAGCGTGAGCTGGCCGGGTTCTTCCATTACGAGGCGGATCTCGAGCTGCAGTGTGCTGTGGCGGTTCTGGCTGTTGAAATCGGACGGGATGTCGAGCGCGTACGTCTCGACAATGGCCTCGTTCGCGTGGTCAACGAAGTTGGACACAGGCAGCGACATGGTGCCGATGGTGTCGTCGGCGTTGAAGTTGTCGTAGTCCATGACGCGCACACGCAGCTCCTGCTTGTCGACGTCCGAGACGTCGAACTCGAACCGCTCCGAGGGCTTCCACACCGGGTTGAGCTCGTTCTTGATGGTCGTGCTGCGCACACGCTCCCAGCCCAGCTCGAAGGTCACGTACGGGTCGCTCTTGCGGCCCGTGAAGCCCGTGTCGCTGGCCGGCAGGTCCGACGCCTTGATAAGCGTCACATGGAGCTCCGGCATCTTGGTCTCTTGTTTCTTTTGCTTTCTGACCCAGTTGATGGAATCAGTGAGCCAAGCAAGAATGAAACCTCAGTTTAAAGACATGATACTGAATTCAAAATCTGATCCAATATGAAAATATGTATGATGATGGATCTGAGACGAGAACTCATGTCAGTAAAGAAAGGAGGTTCAGTGGGGTCGATGAGGTTTTTCTATTGTTTTGGGCGTTTCGAACCCAAACTTTTTTATTCTATAAAACCTTGGGAGACACTCGCTAAAGTACGAGAAGATCTGCCCAACCACATCTGAAGGATGGGTTCAATGGCTTCAACTTGGCGAATGCAGACAGCCGCAGAGACTCATGCAGAGACCATGGCGGCCACTGTAGCTCTCTCATGTTCTCATTTGTTTCCAAGCCTTTGATATTTAATAATTGCATATACCGTTATCATGGATGACAAAGCTGTGCACCTCGTCGCATGTCAAACATCCCCAGACAACGATCAGTGTCCTGATGCTCACACTCAACTGCTTGGTCGTGAGTCAAGAGCTCACGAGGTTCTTTCTTGTGGACGTGGAGGCTGGAGAATTGGTCGCGAGGCTGAGCGAGATCGTCGCAGCCAAGATCGCGCAGCTCTACGGGATCTCTGCCAGCGATCCGGCGCTGTATCTGGCAAAGCATGAAGGGAGATGGCTGGCCTTTGACGGTTTGAACCACGGTATACAGGAAATTCAATGTACATGCTTGAGCCGTGCTCTGCGTATGGACTCCATGCTGTTGGTTCGAAAATGTATCGAGGACGCAGAACTGCCGATTCCAGAGCCGAGACAGGCGAAGCAGGTGCATGTACTGGTTGTGCTGCGCAGCAGTCCCAGCGATATCCATAGCGTCGACCACACGATTCTTATCACCAGCCAAGATGCCACGAACACGACTACAATAGAGCCACATACAGGTACGTACGCATCCATTGTTATCTAGAGCTGCCATTTCGGGTCTTTTATAGGTTGGTTTGTTTACAGGTAGCCAAAACGCCGCTAGCTTGCTGGTCTGCGTGGTTCTGTTAGTCTTGGTGCTGTGGTCTCTGAGAACGCATAAAGTTTTGAACAGTCATGCTGACTTAGTCAGCTGCATTGGCGTGTTCCTGGTCTCTATGATTGGGTCGTACATGCTGACCAGGATGATGCAGTAGGCACAAGTCTGGTAGTAGTGCCAAGTCACGAATCGGAATCTTTGATTTATTCAATTTTGCATGTATCGCAGTGTATTGGTTTGGTTAAATCTGTCGCTATGGCGCTTCTCGGTTTGAATATGATGTGAGAGGGATTTTTTCTCTGTAATCCTTCAGGTCCCAGTTCGCCCCACTATTATAATGTAGCTACTTCTAGCCTGCTCTGTACCTATGCTGGCTTTACCTGGCACGAATCGTGCCAGTTCTTCTCTGCAGCCAGATCCTGCCGGAGACACAGTAGAGTTCTCTCTTGTGGTCAGTATTTCGTCCAAGTTCATGCTAGTCTCGTGCCATGACAATTCTTCTGCTTCTACACGGTCGCTGCGTTTCAATTACGATGAGCAGTCGATCTCGATTTCCAGTTGCAGGCTGGAAAATCCATTCAGCAATTCCATCGTAACAACTGATCTTGACACATCCAATGCTCGGATTCTCCCATGGCAGCCTCTGCAAGCCATCATTCAACTCAAGACAAAGCACCAGCACGACCTCCCACTTCCATTTCCCATCCAGACCATGAATCATCTCTTTCATGGCACTCATGTCCACGTTCTTCCCACAACACTTGCATTCACACAGCAACTTCATCGCTTATCCATTCGAATTCTCCACCTCTCGCACAGACACATCACATCGTTCCTGGCCACAGACCCGGACTAAATGGCCGAAGTTGCAGCCGTAGTGGTTGGCGTCGATGATAAATGACGGCCACTCGGCATTAGGTGGAGCCAAGAAAGGAATGTTCTTGGTCGACAATTGTATGGCCACTGGGCCATCATAGCCATCCAATAAATCACTCGTAGCAATGCTGGAATTTCCGCACTGGATTTCCATCTTCTTCCACGACTCGTCTTGAAATCCCCAAGCAAACACGCAACAAAGTCATCGAACGGGATCCCCTGGTCACCGTTTCTTCGTGACGAGCAAAACAAGGCATGCGCAGCTCTATTCTCGACCGTCCTGTAGTCGTAAGAATCAGTGCTAAGAGTTCCATAGGCTGAGTGCGATTGTCGGTTGGAGAACACCCACTTGGTTGAGAATTGCTTCCTGGTCCAGTGGTCATAGTAGCTCGGAAACTCCTTTCCGCCCAAGATCGCGAGATACAATAGCACGTCTTCGTTCACGACTGGGAAACAGCATTGAGGACTCCATCTGATAAATTCTCTTTCGATTTGAGCGTACAATACGTTGCCCAAAGCGCTTAAATCTGTCAATTCTTCGTCAACCAAGTTAGCAAAGTGCAGATGCATGCCTGACGTCTCCACTTCCATTCGAGGTTTGTTTATCAAAGGCTCAGTCACAGGCTTCTTTAGTGGTGGTTCAGCTTGTCGATTTTCAGCCTGAGAAGTAAATGAGATCGCCATGAATTGCGCATGTTTTTTCTGCGCAAAGTGCAAGAACGCTTTGCCTCTATGGGTTCTAAGACTCACTTGGGCAAAGGCGTCGTCTAGCAAACGCCACAATTCAATATCGCTTGCCTGAGTCACGCATTCCATCACTGCTTCCATGAAATACCTCGCAAATCGTCCACGAGAGTGCATCGCGATGGATTGAACGACAGGATATGTTGCCACAAGCTTTGGCCAGATCCGTCTTTTCTTCGTCTGTGGTGAGGACTAGCTGATAGCTGGGAAATCGAGAAACAAGCGACATTCATTTGCGCGTAACAGTACAGCTTTCCACTACCGGCGAAAACAAATCCGTTGTGATCTTGGCATCAGTGCCCATGACGATGACCACGAGACCACACGCACGAAACACATTGCGTTGGAAGGCAGCCATGTTCTTTTCTCCAGCCTTGGCATCGTCAAAGGCCGTTTCGTCTAGAATGAAGAACGGCAGTAACTTGTTCCGCGCCTTCATGTCGGCAATCGTCGTGCGAACAACGTCTAGAATGCATTTTTTCACGTTCATTGTTGTGGCTTGGTCAAATCGAATCATTTGTCGAGCGCTTTGCTGCTTCTCAGAGCTGCTATATTCAAGCAGAGCGCAAATGAAGCCATATGTTCATAATGAATCACGTCTGTACACCATTGATGCACACTCCAGAATATCCTCTTCTGGTCTTTGATCTAAGTCATCTCTGTGCATAAAGGAACGAAATGCGCGAGTGAGCGGTGCGAAGTTGCAGTAAATATGCTGAGACCCGATCCCAATTTGAATGGCAAGCCAGTAGAAATACGGACGTCGACCTCCCAGAGCAAATGCCAGTTGCGATTTCCCCATGCCGGACGATGCTTGCACGCAGATGAACGGACATAGGTCTCTGTCTTTCTCATACAGCTGATCGATTTTATCCAGAATTTGAGCACAATAGTCTCGGCATTGGTCTTGAACGAGTCGCCCTCGTTGTTGGTAGTATATCAACTCGTCACCACTTTCTTGATTGTATCGGAATTCTTCGATTGTGACGGTGTCCATCGGCCCTGTTTCCACGATAAGAGGGTCATCTTTGTCCTCACCATTCCCAATCGGCGAATCCACTTCTTCTTGTTGTTTCGCGACGTATGCAGCTCGGTTTGCGAAGACTCAGAGGGCGAACGGAGCGATGCCTTTACGATGTCATGCACTCTGCTGGCAGTCACAGATAATTTGACTGAGTCTACAGATGTCCCTGCAAATGCTTTGCCTGTTTCTCCATTGATCAGTTGGAACCACACTTTCCGCATCTTGAAGAATAACGTTATGAATAAATTCGTAACTTGGCATAAGGATGACAGCAAGAGACTCTCTTCATGTCCATTGCAATCAGTAGTATGTACCAATGCAGCTGATCAAATCAATACGACTGTTTAGTATTCGATATACAGCTGAGCAGCAAGCTACAGAGCAACGTAGAAGATCCGATAGTGGCTGGCTGTAGATTACAAGGGCCGAGTGCATATGTACGTGTTGGTGGCACCATTGGAGACGTGTTCGTGGCTGCTTGACTACAGTATCGATCACACAAGACAACAAGTGTGCTTCGTCTGGCTGGGCCTTGCGGTCAGTAGTCCTACATTCCTAATACGTTGACGTACCAGCAGCTCAGAGCTCAAACAGTACGTGGTGGTCCAGAGGCCTGTACACCTGCGACGTGGTTGTCCTCATCACTTCTAGAATGACGCCCATGATTAAAAAACCTCAGTTGAGGTTCAAATGTGGTGCCAAAGGTGCATTTCCTCCAACGGCAGCAAACATGCGCACGTTCGGCATTGACTTTGTACGGCTCTGCGGCTTGCAGAATTCCCTCCCTGATAGACCTCTCACAGCTCTCTCTCTCTGTCGCGGTCTCATTGTAGGGCTCGCAGCGCTGCGTCGTGGCGTCTAGCTCCGGCGAGATCGTACTCAATGAGCTCGGCTCCATGACAACGGCCACGCTCGTGTCCTTCAAGGGCGACGAGCGCCTTGTGGGCGAGGCGGCCGTGCTGTCGTCCAGCACCAACCCGCTCAACACAGTCGAGGCACTGAATCTGCTGCTGGGCAAGCAGCAATTGGAGCACGTCAAGCAGCAGACGGACCGCCTGGCGGGCGAACGCGTGGCACTGGAAGTGCGCGAGCCCCACGTCGTGGCCAGTGTGGACTACATGAACCAGCCGTCTACGTTCACAGTGGAGCAGCTCACGGGCATGCTCTTCGCCAAACTGGCGCAGCAGATGAGGACCAAGGCCAAGCAACAAGGTGAGGACGAGCAGGAAGAGATCCACGTGATCGTCGCCGTGCCGTCGGCTTGGGGCGAGAGCGAATTGCGATCACTCAAGATCGCCTCCAAGATCGCGGGCATTCCTCGCATCAGCATCGTGTCGCGGGACTCTGGTAAGAGGGGCTTGCTGCTAACGGACTGGTTGGCTTGGGCGCTTGCTGACTTTAAATATTACTGTAGCGGCGGCGCGCTGCTTCCACCGCAAACACCCGCTCGCGAGCGACGGCGAGACCACTGAGCGTCATATCGCCATCGTGGATGTGGGCCACACCAGCACCAGCGTCTCCGTTGTGAAGCTGACGCGTAAGTTCTCAGTTGTTGATCATGGTATTCCTCGTCTGTGGCGCTGACCTTGATCCGTCTCCGCGTTGCTATAGCGGAAGGCGAGACTGTTCTTTCCACCGAATGCGACGTCTTCCTGGGCTCGGAGGTCGGGTAGCTCGTTGACTGTTTGATTACCTGAATGCCAAGAGTCTTACGCACCAATGTATTCGTCTGTTAGAACTTTGACCGCCACTTATTCGACCATTTCCAGCGCGAGATGAAGGAAAAGCACCAACTCTCAGTGGAATTCCAGACCAAGTACGGCAAGCGTCTGGTGCAGGCCTGCGAGAAGCTCAAGAAACTGCTTTCCACGATCGGGGAGGCCGCTGTGACGGTCGAAAACATTGCACAGGACCGCGATATCGGCATCAAAATCACTCGCGACGCGTTTGAGCACCTCTGTGCCAGCGAAAGCGAGCGCATCACTGCGCTGGTGCAGTCTGCATTGACCAAGGCGCAGATTGCGAGCGAGAGCATCAGCTCTGTCGAGATCATTGGTGGCGGCACTCGCATTCCGTTCGTGCAGCGCGCCATTCTCAACGCGTTCCAGCACGAGCAGCAGAGTGCGAATCTTCTTGGACGCATGCTGGACTCGACCACAGCCATTGCTGTCGGAGCTGCGTTCGGCGAAGACCTGACTCCGCTGATCAGCGACGATCTAGTGGCGCTTAGCGAAGAGCAGGAGAAGCAGCTGGCCGAGTTTGCGGCGCTGGAGCAGAGCATGCAGACGCGCGACGCAGAGCTCGCAGCGATCTCGCACGAGCGCAACGCGATTGAAGCCTTTATCTACGAGATGCGATCCAAGCGCGATGGCAAGCACGGCGCCAAGCTGGACTATGGCGCGTTGAATCCGCTACTCGATGCTGCCGAAGACTGGATATACTCGGAGGAGGCCGAGGCTGCGTCGCTGAATGACGTGCACACCAAGCGTGAGACTATCGAGAGCGAGATCCGTGGCGTCTGCAAGGCGTACTTTGACGCTGTGGAGCAGGACGAGAAGGCGCTCGAAGCGCATCTGGAAGAGGAGTTCAAGAAGGCTGAGGCGGAACGCGGCGGCGAAGACGACGACCACGACACGCGTAAGCTGAAGAAACCCGAGCGCATGCGTCTTGTGGTGAAGAACAAGGAGGAAGGCAATGAGCTGTTCCGCGATGGCAACCACCAACACGCAGCCATGCGGTACATCAAGGCGCTCACGCATGCGTCCAAATTCTTCGATCTGACGGAGAAGGACACACAGGAAGTGAACGCTCTGAAGCTCAGTCTGTACTTGAACCTGGCTCAATGCTATCTCAAGATGGAGGCCTGGCCCAAGGTCATCGCCAATTGCAAAGAAGCGCTCGTGCTGGACCCGGCGAACGTCAAGGCGTTGTACCGCCGCGCCATGGCGTACGATAAAGAGAAGCAGCTGGAGTTGGCCGTGGCCGACGTGAAGCAGGCGCTGCAGTTCGCTCCGGACGACAAGGCCATCCGTCGCCTGGACGAG
Source organism: Elongisporangium prolatum (assembly GCA_023335875.1). Lineage (NCBI taxonomy): Eukaryota > Oomycota > Peronosporomycetes > Pythiales > Pythiaceae > Elongisporangium > Elongisporangium prolatum. Next base: position 16,651 of record JAADVW010000205.1, on the reverse strand, counting down.
CGCTTGCGCCTGATGACCAAGAAGCAGCTCGACAAGGAGAAGAAGATGTGGAGCAAGGCGTTTGCCTGAGAAGATACCTTAGAAAACGTCAGGACGATATAATTCGACCTGAGACTGTGGACGTATTTTGCTCGTGAGGAATGATGCAATTAACTACTCACAGTTCTGGTCCCTTTGGTTCAGAATAACGCGCGTAAATCAATTAAAATACACTCACACGCTTGCATAAGTATTGATTACCACGTTTCCGTCATCGTTTTGCTACACGTTAGCGCTGCTGTGTCAGCTCAAGTGAATCAACCAGCAAGCTCATACACGCCGCTCATGGTTCTGCGCCACTTTCCCAAAAGGTGATGCTGATTTGAATGAGATCGCCCGGAGACGCTGCAAGTGCGTAGGGCTCCGAATGCTTCGTTAACATCGAGAAGCACAAAGCAAAGAGGTACGATAATCAAATGTCGAGGTTCCATGGTGCCTTGCATATCCTCCATTAAAAAATTAGTCGCAGATTCTTCAGCATGTTGAGCGCTTCCTCTGCGATCGGTCGTTCGTTTGGATTGTGACTGAGAAGGCGACGCAAATAGCTTGCTCCCTGTAGCGAGATATCCCATGCCGACTGCGTGTCCCACACATGAATAAGATAATCAACGCTCCATAGATCCTCTGTTTGAGCGTCGATGCGCTCACTTTGGCTACAAACGATGACAAGCCCACTCTAACTGGCAGTGGTGACGTCACAAACTCGGCGACTTTGGCCAGGGACACGACGCGTGGAATGTTTCCAACTACTGCTCGGAAAAGTCCCTTACTGCTTGAATGCTTACCTCTTCATAACTGCGCTTTGTCGAGGTTTGACGCTGCGGCACTTCCACGATATGCGTTTGCTGCTGGTCGATATCATCCAGAGGCCATCGCGGATCGAAAGGCTGGCCATTTATAGTACGCAGCTCTGTCCGAGAAGACTCGGAGGTCGGATGGAGCGATACCTTTCAAGTGTCTGTCGTTGTACTTCATCTCCACTGCATCTTGAAGATCCTGAACGGTATGTTTATCCACTGGTACTTTGACTGCATCTGCACAAGTCTCCGCGAACGCCTCGCGGGTTGCTCCATCGATTCTTCAAAATGGCATCACAAAATAACCTTGGTCGAAGTAAAACGGAGTTTTGATGCGTATCTGTCCAGTTATTCATCACGCGAGCGCTTCACCGCGAACTTGGACGTCTGCTTCATGCAGTACACGCTGGCTACGACGTGGGGCTCGCACTTTTGAGTAGTACGCGATCGAAGCCTTCCTTTATCTACGAAATGCGATCCGAGTACGACGGTGAGCAGCTGCCTTGAACTCCCTGCCCGATGCTGCTGAACACTCGATGTACTCGCAGGTGATAGTCGCTGGGTGAAATGCGCACCAACTGTAAAGTGAGCGAGATCGAGAGTCTGGAAGGCGTGTTTCAACGCTGTGGAGCAGGACGAGAAGACACTGGAAGTGCACTTTGAAAAGTACTCCAGGAAAGCTGAGGCGGAGCGGGACGGCGATGGCATCGACCGCGATACGCGAAAGCTGAAGAAACCTGAGCGCATGCATCTCGTGGTGAAGAACAAGGAGGAAGGTAACGAGCAACCACCAGGACGCAGCTATGCGGTACATCAGCTGCTCTCGCATGCGTCCAAGTACTTTCTCGATCTACATTTGGACTCCACTTTCGCACCACAACGCAAATCGGAGAATGAGGCTTCACTCACACTGATCCGGCGCACCATATTTCTTTTGATCTGCGCTTGGTCTTCAATAGTGCAACACGACGCAATAGAACGAACGACCGAGCAAGAGAAAAAAAGATAGTTTTAGAAAACAATAGATTGCTATTGGCCTGAGACGGTGCACCAATTGATTCTTTGGAAGGGAGCCATATTAATTCGTAGGTTAAAAATGCACTTTCATAGTATTATCACATCTCCAGGCGCAGTCTCCGCTGCACGAGGAGCAGGGCTCGGCCGCTGGGTACATTAAGCTGCTCTGCAGACGGACGCTCCGCTCACAGGCAGGCAGCTTTCTCCTTCGGTGTATATATGTATACTGCTTCAATTCTCTCGGCATTTGGTGGGGACGAATGGTCGCAGGGTCCTAGGAGAGCTGGTTGTTGGGCTTGTTGTTGGCCACACACCGGTTGATCCACTTGCGACGACGAACGAGTGCTAACGTGAACGGATCCTTCTGCCATGGGCCAGAGAACGACGGCGCGTACATCCAGCCATTGCTATCGCCTACTGAGACGTCCAGTGTCCAGCCCTCGGCCGTCATGTTTTTGGGCACCTTGGGCGCTGCCTCTTCAAACGCATCGGACGTGATCTTGCTGTCGTCCACAGAACTCCAGCGCTTGCGCTCGCCCTCAAAGATTGCTTCGTTGGTCCATTTCTTCACGACGTGGTACCGCTGGTTCTCCCAGAGCTCCAGAACGCGGTCAATGTGTTCGTTCGAGGTCAGCTTGATCTCGAGATACAGCGTCGGGCTCAGCTTACGCTTGACAAACTCTGGCGCGAGCTCGAGGTCGTAGCACACGATTTCCGAGTGGCCCTGGTGCTCCATGAACGGCGCCAGCGCGATGTTGCGCGAGGCCAGCAGGTCGTCCGACTTGAGGCGGTCGTGGTCAAACACGTTGATCATGAGGATATGCTCCTTGGGCTTGTCGATCTGGAACAGGAACACCTCGGCCGGGGTCCACACCGGATTCAGGTTGTTGTTGATGACCGAGGACTTTTGCTGCGCATTGCGTCCGGCCTTAAACGTCACGTATGGGTCGCTCTTCCCGCCCATGCCCAGAAAGCCGAAGTCGCTGGCCGGGAGGTCCATGGCCTTGGACAGCCGCACCTCCAGCGTGTACATGCTCATGCTGACGGGATCAGACGTAGGAAGGACGGGAGGAGCGTAGCTCTTGGGCGTGCGATTACGATGTGCGTGCGGAATAAAAGCGGTGAGCGGAGAGCGGACAAGCTGGGCGGACGGAGCGGACCACAGCTGAGGGGCGGGAAGGAAGGAAGATAGATAGGGGTACACTACAGCGTTTAGGCTAAACGACCACGATATATGTAGTTGATTGGCTGAAATAGAGGTTGTCGCAGTTTACGAACCAACACTGCCACAATGGCGCCAGAACCTGATGGCTTCATGTTGGGACGTGTTTCACACACAAAGGGGGGAAGATAAGGTAAAATTTTGGCCTTCAACGCTGGACAGCGGGGCGGCGCGTCAAGTGTCGCAGCGAACATGCAAAGGATGTTGCGATCTTCATGCGGTCGTAGCACTGGATGTTCAATACGTAAGCAGAATGGAGGCTTCATTATTGAACCAGCTCCAAGCGGGGCCACAAGATATGGTGTGCGTATCAAATAAATCAATATGCACTGGACATTACGAAAAATTATGGGTGAAAATATCAACTTGTATGTCCATATATATCCATTTCGTGATTACACCTTTTCAAATTGCTTGGCGGGTGGAAAAAAATAAAAGCTGTACCCACAAATCAACCAACCAGCCACTATTCTTTCTTTCTTCTTTCTCTTCCCGCTTGTCGTCCGCCCTTCAAGCTGCGCGTCCGCTAAAGGCATTCTCTATACGTCCACTCCACCATCCGCCCCGTACAGTATACACCATCTGGGCGTATACTTCCTGCGGGACAGACACGATGCGCGCAACCGAATACCGGTATTACCGCAACATAAGCAGACGAAGAGCCTGGCTCGTTGCCAAATGTGACTCACTCTCTCTCTCACGAGCCCCAGGCAACAACCGAACGTCCGCCCTCCTCACCAGCAATGTTTAACGTCGAAGTGAAGCTGCACAAGGGCGTGGACCTCCCGGCTGCCGACATGAACGGCAAGAGCGACCCGTACGTGGTTTTCCAAGTTGGCACCACCAAGCAGAAGAGCTCTTGCATCAAGGCCGACCTCAACCCGGTCTGGGAGCCGGCGCAGGTCTTCCATTTCGCGATTGAGGATGCCGCGTTTGGTGTGCTGGAAGTCAAGGTGTACGACCACGACCGCTTCACAAGCGACGACCTCATCGGCTCGTGTAGCATCGGCCTTGGTCAGTTTGTGGACGTGGAGACCCCGCAGGTGCTGATGCACGAGCTCGTGATCCCCAACCTGTTCGAGAGCCAGAACCGCAAGAGCGTGCTGCTGCTGGAAATCAAGGTCGAAAAGGACGAAGACAACCAGTAAGCGTCAGGCAGACAAGGCGTGCGTGAGGCTCACTGCTTCACAAGTCTACAGTAACGCATGCGTATGTGTAACAACAACTCAGTATCAATCCAACGAAAATGCGAGCTTTGATGTCTTGTTAATGCATCCATGCGTACTTCGTATCAGCAATCGACTGCTAAAGCGTGAAGGTGATTGATTACCTTCAGCAGCGGTGGTCCAAAACACTTAAGCATCATCATGGCCAACTCATCTAATACAAAGACAGACGACACGGCATGCGCAGCTGTGGGGGCGTTGAGCTCATGTGAAACGCAGCTGAGCTGTGACAAAGTACTCTTTCTCTCATGTCGCTTCCATTTTGCATTCACACATTCATTTGATCCTTCCATGCGTATCATTCTCTTTTCATTCATGGTGGCGCCACTTATTTCGAGCGGATCCGCTCGTGGCCCACTGCGGTCCACTGGGTGGATCCACTAGCGGCCGTAGCTCCTCCACTCGTCAGCAAAGATTCCACGTCGGTTCATGGGACGCGGCTTATCCATGTCTCTTCACTTCCTACCGTCCGTCCGTCCTCCTTAATGGCCATGCGGCTCCCATTGGCCAATCCAGCCAGCGACGCTGCGCTCCCCTCTGCTGGTCGCTGGCCATCCACGCTACGCACGCCAAAGCGAGAGAACGCGTCGGTCGCAAGCGCTTGAGAGCAAGATGATGTCTGACGTCGACGGGACCAGGCGCGGGCGGGCGGACCTTCCTTCGCCTACCCTTTCTCCGCTTGGCCCTTCACCTAACTGTCCATGGCATTCGCTCGCGTCCGGCGCTCGGCTCGTGCTGTGGGTCTTTCGATTTTCCTGCTTTCGTGCGCGACGCGACGCGACCCGGACGGACGCGTCGCAACAGTGGCCACGTCCCTCGTTCTCTTTGCACGCGCTTCTGCGGCTCGCAGTTCGCCAAGTGCAGCGCTAAGGCAGGCAGGATCGCATCCCATTTCTACTAGACGCGGGCCATCGGTGTATTGTCATTCGCGATGTTTGCGATCAAGAGCGAGGCCATGGATCGTCATGCAGCAGATCCAGCAGCGATGCTAGCAGGCACACACACGACCGGCAGATCCCACAAGTACCAACGATCAGATTCAACGACAGAGGACGACGACGAAGAGTTCCACGCAGTCTCATCCTGGAGCCATGGTCGGCCATGCAGGATCGCCAATTGCACAGGCAGCGCCCGCAGTCGAGGACTCTGTCCTGCGCATGGCGGCGGCACGCGTTGCCGCGTTGCCAACTGTGAGAAGCACGTGGTCTCGGATGGCAGATGCGTCGCGCATGGCGGGAATCGACGGTGCAAGCACGCGGACTGCGCTAATAGCGCTATGAGTCGAGGGTTCTGTATGGAGCATGGCGGCATCCGAGTCTGTAAGCATCCAGGCTGCAGTAAACACGTGGCCTCGGCCGGTCTGTGTCGAGCTCATGGTGGTGGACGGCGCTGCAAAATGCCCAACTGTGAGAGCAGCGCTCAAAGCAGAGGCCTCTGCTACGTGCATGGTGGCGGTGGGCGATGCCAGGTGCAGGACTGCCAGTCCAGTGCCAAGAAAGGCGGCTTTTGTATCGCACACGGCGGCGGCCATCGATGCAGCGTGGAGAACTGCACCAGTAGTGCAGTCTCGGGCGATCGCTGTCGCGCTCATGGCGGAGGCAAGCGATGCAGCGTGGAAGACTGCAAGAGCAGCGCAAAGACCGGTGGACTGTGCATCGCGCATGGCGGCGGTAAGCGTTGCACAGTCGAAGGATGTCGAAGCAGTGCACAACGCATGGGGCTCTGCAAATCGCACGGAGGCGGCCGCAAGTGCACGGTCGAAGCCTGTCGCAACAGTGCTGTGAGTCGTGGCAAGTGCATCACGCATGGCGGAGGCAAGCGCTGTGTCTTTGAAGGCTGCACGACCACAGCACGCAAAGGAGGCTTTTGCTTTGCCCACGGAGGACGGCGATATGCTGTCACGGCGTCTCCGATCGCACAAGATGCTGTCAAAGACTCCGAGCCAAACATCAGTCATCAGTCAGCGCGTTTAGTCAGCGATATTCCCATTGCGAGCATTGCCCAGGATGCCACCACGCGACGGACTGCAGTTCTGCCGTCCATAAGACAATGGACGCCAAGCAGTTCTTGGAACCCTCCGCCTCGAGTCCGGACTCGGTCTCAGTCCATCGTTCTTCCACCGTTGTGTCCACGCACTGACGTCACGGGGCTGGTTTCGCTGCCAGTCACTCCACTGCCGGATCTGATGCCACCAAACACACAGAGCCAGCAGACGTCGCCATGCGCCAAGCCGGCCGGATATTCGTGGCAAAAGCTACAGGAAACCATTCGCCGCGAGTCCCAAGTCCACGGACTGATTGAAAACGAGGACGACGACTGCGAGGCCGAGAGCGACAGTATGGATGACACGGACGACGATGCTGAGAATCAAGCGGATCTGGAAAACGGCCGGGATGACGAACCCCACGACGACGAGAAGCCTGGCACATTCAGCATGTTGATTTCGGCTGTGCTGTGCAAGTAGACCACGACCCAACAGAAGAACTCCTAATTTTAAGCCAGAACGTGTATGTGAAGTCAGTAACAAAGATCCCAACTCCATTCCGGTTGTTGTCGTCACTGCTTCGTATATTGCGTGCATGGGCTTTTCCATTTCTTCATCGTCTTGTTCTCTACCTAGCTACCAAAGCCAAACTCTCCACACGCGCACCAGAAGCCACTAATAACAAAGGCGAGCTACCTCACTGGATCGAACAGTACGACCACATCGAGTTATTGGCCTTGGCACGCGCCCGCAGCATGGACTCCTTCGAGGCAACGTCCATGTGGTCTCTGCCCTTGGCAAACCGCCGCAGACGGATCTCGTTCTCTTCCTTCACAACGTCCATGGCGTCCGGATTCTCCTTCAGATATTTCTGCAGCTGTTTGAGAGCCTTTTCGGTCTCATTCTGGGCCTGCTTTTTGAACTCTGCCTTGGAAATGAGCTTGCTATGGCGGCCTGGACGCTACACAGCAACAGGCACGGGTTAATTTTGCATGATCTTGAGGCATTTCATGCTTCTGATTCACCTCAAAGTGGTACCAGAAGTACGCTGTGGTGGCAATAAACTGGAACAGACGTGTCAACGACACGAGAAGGACCAGTAGGAGCGAGGCCTCGGTGGACGACGTGCTGTAGAAGATCAGAACCATGCCCAACAACTTGAGCAGACGGGAGAGCGCTAGCTGGAACGACGTCAGCGGCTGATCGTCGCCTAAGTAGCCGATCTCTTCGATCTCTTGCTCATCTTGCTCGTTCTCGGGGTTCTTGGGCGTTGCTCCAACCTGGTTCCACCACACGAGCACGCAGCCGAGAAAGCCGAAAAAGAAAAAGTAGATCTTGCCCAAATGTGGCACGCCCAGCAGCACGTCGCAGGACCAGAGGTACGAGAGATAGTTCACGCCCCAGGCCGTGAGCTTGTATATCGATGGCATCAGGACGAAACTGGTAAACGGCACAGCGAATGAAACCACGGTTCCGATACTCTGCAGCAGTTGCGCTCCCGGCAGCATGCGCGTGGCAGCGCGCGTCTGGCGAGAGAAGAAGTACAAAGCGAGCACGGCGGAAAAGCAGATACCAATCGACGCACCCAACAGGTAATGGAACGTACGCGATCGCGACAGCGTCTCCGAGAGATAGAAAAGGAACAGGCCGAGGAAGAAATTCTGCGCAAAGACCGATGACAGCACTGCACAAACATGAACGAATCAATCGTTAGCTATCCGATCCGTATATCAACAGAGATAACAGTGCGCGTACCCGTGTAAAACGTGAGCACGAACGAATAACTTGGGGTCTCGGTTGTCAGGAACGGCTTTACGGGTCCCACGATCGTGACGCAAGGCGCATGGTAAGGACTCAACTGAAGCATGCACGAGTCCGGTCCAACCGGCACGCATTCTAGAGGACAGCCATGCACACACTGCTCGCAGAGGATCTGGGCTACACGGAAGGAAGCGTGAGTCCATCAGCCATCCAGCATTGTTAAAGTACAGCAACGTACAAAGGAACCGCAGCGAGGTCTGCACACCCTGAACGACTGAGTCCGAGACAAACTCAGAGAGCCGAGGTGCCGATTTAGCTGCCTGCACAAGCCCACGACAGGTCATTCCGGGCGAACTATCCGAATCACAATGCGGAGATCGAAGTCAGTGGAGTACACCACAGATAAACGCATTGGAAGCTTACCGAGCAAACGCGAACTTCAAGTCCTCGACGTTGGAGCTCTTGACCACAACGCGAAGGTGGCTCCAGGCCCAAAAGAACGAGCGGAAGGGCCATGCGTACTCCTGGTTCGATATAACATTTATCCATGCGTAAGACCATTGCATGCAGTTGCTGCAGGCGCCTGAAGCCGATACCTGCATTTGCGTGAGCGTCGCGACAGTGAAGTTATAGACAGCCTGGGCTTCTTCCGATTGGCCGAATGCGCGGATAAACTGCGGCTGCAGCGAACTAGAGTCCACATGCCTGTGAGGATCTAGAGCAGAGAGAGAGAGCGGTATAGACCCAGCAGCGCGACTCGCACCTATTGAGTGCATCTACGCGCACACGCAGAGTAGCGTTCTCGTAAAAGCAGAACGTCTGGCGATCATCCCACTGCTGAATGCTCCCAGGTGAAGACACGCCTTCGTCCAGCCACACGACCGATTGCGCCATGTTCTCATCCACTGTCATTCAGTCACAGCCATCAGATCCACAACGCGAACGCCGCTCTTCTCCTGTGCCCATCCAGCCAGACGGACGCAGCAGCAGATAACCACACAGGCAGAGGATGGACCGCTTACCATGTGCTTTGTGCTCCGCAGAGACGCAGAGCAGTAGTGAAGCCAGCGCCAGTAGCGATAGCGCCAGGCGGCCACGTCCCGCGGTCGTCCGGATCGGCATGAGTTGAGTTTTCGGATTGACAAGTGGGCGGGAAAACCGGTTCAGCAGCGTGCCAAACGGTTGTCAGTGGAACCGGTTAAACTCCCAATTGTATATGAAAGTTTACAAGATTTGGCCACGAAAAAACGCAGAATTACGAGGAATACACATGAATGGCGGCAGAGATCGTTAGGCGCCGATGTGGAGGCGAAGACGCAGCGAATCTGCCAGATCCATGAGGCCGGTGCTTGATCCGTCGCTACTAAAGTCTGTGTCTTCGTCTTCATCGTCGGATTCGGACTCACCAGCGCTGCTGCCGATATAGGTCACATGGCCAAAGCCATTGCTGCCTTGTGCCACTGCATCAATTTGCGAACTGGCGCTCGACAGGGTCTTTTGGCTCTCACTGCTGCTTCCAGACTCCTGCGCGTGGACAAGGCCTTTCAGAGAGGAGGCTGATGCTGCAAGAGTACCTTCAGTGGCGTTGACATCCGTGGAGAAGTCGTAGCTGGTCGCAGCGCTTGCGTAGCTGCTCGAGGCGATGGCGCCCAGCGCCAGCAGCGCCAACACACAAGAGCGACATGGTGGCAACCTCAGCCGCATGGTCTTCCTTCTTGGCTTCTCACAACGGCAGGAAAATGGCCAAATGAATAGAACACTGACCGCCCAGTCGCGATGTAGAAGAGCTCATGACACTGGATGTACCGTAATCTTCGGCCTTTTATGTCAGGGAAAGGACAGGCTGAGCTAATTTATGGTACAAGGTACCGAAGGGAAACTTCAACAGATCGGGTGCAACTCCTGCGATTTAGGAGTGCCATCATGGCCTCCATTCCCGCTATTAATATGCATACAACTTTGTGTGAGCTTGATTACCAACCACGTCTATATCTTAACTCAACGCGTGGCGATTTGCTAAAACATTGAGCTGACTTTTTGAGTTCAGTTGCCTTTACACTAGTAGCAGGAAGTGAATACAGAAGAACAGAGACTTCAAAGAGCTCAGTATAGTACAACGACATGCCTAATATTCGGTTTCCAATGCGGACGTATAACTAACTACAGAATGGAGACAACGAATACTATAATAGGAGAAACGCAGCTAAGCAAGCGATGCGTTGGGCACTTTCGAGTCGCTCAGTGGCATTTCTTTCGTGTTGGTACAATTTTCTTTATTATCAGCTCGTAGTCGCAGCAGTGTGGGATCGTCGAAGCTTGAGCATTTCGTGGTGCAATGCTTTGCCCAGTGTCGCGAACGTATCGGGAGTAAATCCTTGTGGCACCTCAGCCGTCAGCTTCTGAAGCTCAAGACGGCGCCTCTGCTCGTTGGCTTCATTGTGATTTGGTCGACTTTCGTCACCTAGAAGTCTGGCTTGTTCTTTCTTGTATTCTTTCTCAAAGGCGTGCTGGAGCGTCTGATATGATTTTAATAGCGTCTGCAATCGATCCCATTGAGTTCCGATACTACGCTGCGTTGTATCATCAATGCCACGATATTTTAGCTGCAAGGCCGTCACATAGTCCTCCATGATCTTCCCCACGACTTTGATTTCCGTTAGCGAGATCTCCTCTGCGCCACTTAGCGCTCGTGGTAGCAGGATCGCCATCATCTCGCTTGTCTTCTCGTCGGGCGCAAGCTCCTTCGATCGCAATTTGCATTTCTCAGCCGCGAGTAAGAACTGGACGTGGCATTTGCGTATCACTTCAAGCTGCTTCTGAAGCTTGGCAGACGATAAAACTGGATTCGTGGCTTCATCAATGTCAGCGCTTGCGTCGTGCTCCAAGATGCCGTTCTTGACGTGTTTCAGTATTTTCCACGGGATTTGCACCGCTTTCCAGACCGTAGATGCCACGACATTGACCAGGCGGACACCGCACATGACCAGCACACCGAAAAGCGCAAGATCCTGGTGCGAGAATGAGTCATCGTCATCGTTTGCCTCGACTACTTCTGCCTTGCTTTCTACTGCAGCAAGAGTTCATGCATTAGTCATAGCCGCAACCAGTTGCCAGCGCTCACACATACCCTTAGAGTTGAGATATCGGTCAAGATCGGCAAGCGTCAACTCTCTGACTTCGACATGGATCCGTGGTCGCTCCTGCGGACCCTCTGCTCATACACAAGATCATGAGCCAACAGACCGACTACCACTATGATAACGGACAGTCAAGCCTACCACGGAAGGAATAATCTCGAACACGGATCTCCAGCGGTTCATTCGCGGCTGCAAACGACAGGAACACAACGAGAAACGTCAGCAACCCATGAGCTCAACCGAAGAAAAAACAGACATGCTGCAAAACGTACGCTTGGCATGCGAGACGAACGCTGACACGCCGGCAAAGGGCTCACAGGCCACAGAAAGACACAGCAACGCACAAGAGACGCGCGAGAGCCGCGTGCGCGCTAGGAACGGCGCAGGCGGCTGCTGTCGCGGCCGTCGCCCCATCTCGAACTGGTTCGCTCACCTCTTCACGTTGGAGCAAAGAGGCTCATCCCCGCTTCTGTGCCCTCTAGGCTTTGATACAATAGTGTCATATATCTCGCATTTGATTTCACAATCAGCCAATCACAGACGTGGGAATTTTCCACAACCAAAGAAGAAATGTATCATGGGTTTAAATACAAGACCTCTCTCAATACAGCGCTCGTTGGAGAGCCATAGCTCTTGATGAGCTCTTCGGCAGCAGCAGCGTGCGGTTGGAGCCGTCATCCTCCTCTAAGATGATATACTTACTGGACCGCTTGCCGCCCACATGCACGATCGACCGCTTCTTGGAGGCCACAGGTGAGCCCTGAGGAGAGGCCTCCAGCACAGCGGCCGGGTTCAGCGACTTGTAGTACTCCTGGATGGCCGGCAGAGCGCGCAGCGCTTTCTTGCGGTCAGTGCCGTTGATGAGATCACGACGATGCGCGGCTTTAGTTTCAGTCGGCGAGTCGCTGGGGAGCACCACGTACTGGTCGCCGTGCTTAGTGTACGCGATCTCCGGCAGGTCGGCTTGTTTGAACTTGAGCTTGCTGAGATAGCCCCGCAGCACCTCGTCCTTGTACTCGTTCGGGATCGCGTGTTCGATTACACGTACGTACTCGTGCACGAACAGTAAGACCTTGCTGCGATGCGTGCGCGTACGCACAAACTGGATCAGATACGCGGCCCAGACACACGTGACGAGCGTGAACCCGATGAAGAAGACTGCGAGCAGCCACTCCTCGTTCCAGCTTTTGGGAGAGCCTGCCCATCGGAACACAAGCGGATAGAACGAGCTCTCGAATGTGGCTACGCAGGTCACGATGAAGCAGAAGAAGATGTACCGATCCAGCCACGTGAAGTACGACACTTGCGGAATGAGCGCTGCTACCATGTTCTTAAACGTCACGGCCGTCAGCACGAGCGTCATGATCACCTGCAGACGACTACCAAGATCCATGAGTGTGCCGTCTTCTTGTGGAGCCCACGTCGTGAAGCACAGATACGCGATTATGGCCGGTGGGAGCGCCAGATTCGTGAGATAATAGGAACTGAAGCGTTCCAGCACGATCTCGAAGCGAATGGATTTCTCCATTTCGTCGTCCACCACGTCGCCCACAAAGACTTTGTCCCCGTAGACAACCTTGAAAACGTTACCGAGCTTAAAATTGCGCACTGAGAAGCTACCCGCATCGGCAGCTACAGGAGCAATGGGCATGGAAGAGCCCAGTCCCTGTGTCATATCAAACTGGAATGTGAGCTTCTGCTGGTCGAACGGGAAGTAGTACAATGACATCTCTTCGTTGAAAACCGCGGTCGTCCGACGCTTGAAGCGCAAGTGGTGTACGGTCTCGGAAGCCATTGTCTGGGGTGCGAAAGGATTAAGAAATGCAGCGTGGCCAGCTGGAATCACAAACGATTCAACGTCGCGTTCGTTCTGGATGTCGGTCACGTTGGTGAACTCAAAGTCCTCCTCCTTGAACTCCATCAGATCGACCATTTCTTGGAAAACGGATTCCTCGCTAATGGTCGTGATACCGGGCAGCGTCACTTCCCACGTCACATCAGCTGTGAATGTTTGCTGAACAGTATCGACAGATGTGATGCTGTGCACTTCCAACTGCACGCCCACAGGTGTGAGCCCAGCAAGCAGTTTGGCCATCATCAGAGGCGCTGGGGCGTTGGGCTCCTGACTGGTTGGCGGTTGCGTGTTTCCCCGTAGGAACCAGTGGCTCTTCTTCTCCCACGTGCCCAGCTCCATTTTCCACGAGAACAATGCATGGGCCTTCCATTCCTCATGCTTGGTCTTCTCAGCCTCTGTCGCAGTGGTCGTGTCAATCCGTGCAAACTGCTTGAGATAATCGTCCACCTCTGCGGATGACATGGCGGTCTTCTTTCGAGCTGAGCACCAAACGCGTTTGTTGTCCTCGGACATTTTGGCAATGCGCCAAATGCCGCCCACGGGCCACGTGAATACAATGTCATTGCTGTGCTTGAGATACGCGGACGGGATCGGGCGCTCGAGTTCGCACAGCAGGTGGTAGATGAGCTCACTTGAGTTCTTGTCGGCTGCCTCGTGGTGCACATGCAGCTCATAGCTCAGCACAGAGCTGCACCAGTCCTGCGTCTCTTGAATAGACGCGGAGAGTTGCGGCATCATGATTGTCACGCTGGGAAGCTCTCGCTCCATTGACCTCGAGAACGACTTGTGAGCGGAGCGGAAGATTCACAAATGACTCGATCTTTCAGCAACAGACGAACCTTCGTGCAACATAAAAATACCTGAGTTCTGAGACGGGCCGACTGAATACTCCTGTAGGGTTCAGCACGCCAGGATTGCAGATCTCAATCGATTGGGTCAAAGCGCTTCAGTACTGGATTTCGCAAAGGGTAACCCCCTTATATTTTATGGCAGCTCTACTTGAATGGTAAGTCCGTCCTCTGCAGGTTCGTGACTCAATCAAAAGGTGCCGTAGCTGGCCTTGTAGGCCTCTTCGGCCTCTTTCTGGACTAGCGTGCGACTGGAACCGTCGTCTTCCTCCATCACGATGTATTTGCTCGAGCGCTTGCCGCCCACATGCACGATAGACCGCTTCTTGGTGGCCACAGGAGAGCCCACAGGAGAGGCCTCGGGCGCAATGGCAGCTGCCGGATTCAGCGACTTGTAGTATTCCTGGATAGCTGGCAGAGCGCGCAGCGCCTTCTTCCGATCCGTGCCATTGATCAGATCGCGGCGTCGAGCAGCTCTGGTCTCAGTCGGCGAGTCGCTCGGCAGAACGACGTACTGATCACCGTGCTTGGTGTACGCGATCTGCGGGATGTCTTGGTCCTTAAACTTGAGCATCTTGAGATAACCGCGCAACACTTGGTCCTTGTGGTCATTCGGGATCGCGTGTTCGATCACGCGCACGTACTCATTTACAAGCAGCAGGATCTTGCTACGGTGCTTGCGGATGTGCACGAACCGAAGCAGGAACGCGGCCCAGCCCGCCGTCACAAGCGTGAACCCGACAAAGAAGAATCCAAGCAGCCAGTCCTCGCTCATGCCGGCCGGAGAGCCCATCCAGATGACCACGAGCGGGTAGAATGCGCTCTCGAATGTCACGAGACAGGTCACGATGAAGCAGAAGAAGATGTACCGATCCAGCCACGTGAAGTACGACACCTGCGGGATCAGCGCAGAGACCATGTTCTTGAACGTCACGGCCGTCAGCACGAGCGTCATAACGATCTGCAGTCGACTGCCAAGGTCCATGAGTGTGCCGTCTTCTTGTGGAGCCCACGACGTGAAGCACAGATACGCGATTATGGCCGGTGGGAGCGCCAGATTCGTGAGATAATAGGAACTGAAGCGTTCCAGCACGATCTCGAAGCGAATGGATTTCTCCATTTCGTCGTCCACCACATCGCCTACGAACACTTTGTCTCCATACACGACCTTGAAGATATTGCCGAGCTTGAAATTGCGCACTGAGAAGCTACCGACATCAGTAGCAGCAGGAGCAATGGGCATGGAAGAGCCCAGTCCCTGTGTCATATCGAACTGGAATGTGAGCTTCTGCTGGTCGAACGGGAAGTAGTACAGCGACATCTCTTCATTGAACACAGCAGTCACGCGGCGCTTGAAGCGCAAGTGGTGCACGGTCTCGGAAACTTTCGTTTGAGGCGCGAACGGATCGAGAAATGTCGCGCGACCAGCTGGAATCACAAACGACTCTGTCTCGCGCTCGTTCTGGATGTCAGTCACGTTGGTGAACTCAAAATCTTCCTCCTTGAACTCCATGAGATCGACCATCTCCTGGAACACTGACTCCTCACTGATGGTCGTGATGCCTGGGATCGTCACTTCCCACGTCACATCGGCCGTGAACGACTGCTGCACTGTATCAACTGACGTGATGCTGTGCACTTCCAGCTGCGCACGCACGGGTGTGAGCCCAGCGAGTAGTTTGGCCATCATCAGCGGCGCTGGCGCATTGGTCTCCTCGCTGGCAGTCGGTGGCTTGGTGTTTTCCCGCAAGAACCAGTGGCTTTTCTTCTCCCATGTGCCCAGCTCCATTTTCCACGAGAACAGCGCATGGCTCTTCCACTCGTGCTGTTTGGCCTTCTCAGGCTCTGTCGCACTGGCGTCGACCGGTGCGAACTGCTTGAGGTACTCGTCGATCTCCGTGGCCGACATTTCAGTTGTCTTACGTGCCGAGCACCAGACGCGCGTGCTGTCTTCGGACATCTTGGTGATGCGCCAGATGCCGCCCACAGGCCATGCGAATGCGATGTCGCTGCTGTGCTTGAGATACGCGGACGGGATCGGGCGCTCGAGGTCGCACTGCAGGTGGTAGATAAGCTCACTTGAGTTCTTGTCGGCCGCCGCATGGTGCACATGCAGCTCATAGCTCAGCACAGAGCTGCACCAGTCCTGAATCTCTTGTAGCGATGCCACGAGCTGCGGCATCACGACCGTCACGCTGGCCATGATTGAACTGAATTCGGAGCTTGCGATCCACGAATGATACGGTTCGTGCAACATCCATGGCATATCAGGCGCGACAAGAATACCTTCAAGTAACCTCTACCACGTCAGAACGAGAGATACCTTCGTGCAACATACATCTCACTTGCAATTCTATGACACGCAATTGAATTGAGCTACTTTCTACATAAGCGACTTGCTGAGATCGTCTTCAGCGTCTACGTCCACGACCACGTACTTGCTCGAGTGCTTGCCCGTGGAATGCAGCGCCTTCTTCTTCCTGCCAAACACAGGTGACGACGCCGGCGAGGACGACAGGTCCGTCGCCGTTGCATTGATACTCTTATAGTAGCGCTGGATGGACGGCAGGTCTTTCAGCGCCTTCTTCCGTTCTATACCGCTGTCTAGATCACGACGCTTAGCAGCTCGAGTCTCTGTGGGCGAGTCGCTCGGCAGCACGACGTATTGGTCACCGTGCTTGGTGTACGCGATCTCGGGCAGATCCTCTGCCTTTATCTGCAGCATCTCCAAGTACCCACGCAGTACTTGGTCCTTGTACTCATTT
>JAADVW010000204.1:0-48786 GCA_023335875.1 Elongisporangium prolatum | reverse complement strand
TTTCTTGGAACGCGCGAGTTGCATCGGACAAATAACCCGGGATATCACAGGTATACGTATACTACTGCACACCTGCATAATATCATGTCATACTACTGTGTGCTGATTTCGTCCGCTTAAGAAGTGGACGGTCCACTTGCTGATCTGCCAAGTTCCATTTTGGATGCACTTCCCGATTTAGAAAGCAGTGTGTAGGGGAATGTATTCTGGTGTGAAAGTGTGTGTCTCCCATTTCTCAATTCCGTAAACCGTCCAATCGAATGCCGTTCCGTGTCTATCACCACAACCGCACACCAGTTTTCTCGATCGTGATTCGCTTGTCAATTGCATTTGTCCCAACCGCCGCCACAACGTGATTAGGCCACCTCGGCCCCAAAGCGAGCTGTCACCAACTGTATCATGACGGGGGCTGTGGACAGCGCTGGGGCCGGTGCAGCCGGCTGGATGACGCAGCGCCGCAGCTCGCGTCACCGGTTGCCGCATACGGGGAGCCTGGCCAGCTCCATGACCACACACAGCCGCACCAGCAGCTACGATAGTCTGCCCGTCACGTCCTCGGTGCGACGGCTCGTCTCGGACACGATCTCGAACTCCAACGGCCCCAATGTGGGCGCGCCACCGCCACTTCCACTGACCACAACGAGCCGTCGAGTCTCTCGAGGTGGCAGCAGCAGTAACAGCAGTGACCGCAGCAGCAACTTTAGCGGGAAGCGCGAGCTGCGTCTGGGTCGCACGGTCTCATGGAACGACATTGCGCGGCGTCAGCAGCAGAACCAGCAGGTGCCGCAATCGTTTCCGGGGGCGCATGTGGTTGTCGACCGCAAGTACTCGCTCCAGCCTCAAGCCCCAAGGTCCGGTCCCATCGGCTTCACGGCCACCGAGAAAAGCGACTCCTCTCGGAGCTCGGCGCCAATCGGCCACCAGCGGCGGCCCGCACTCACGATCTGGTCCTCGTTCAAGCACATCGTGCTCAACCACAGCGAGGCGCTGGCGCTTAGCGGCATCGAGAAGGGCGTGGACGTGAACTACTCGTGGTTCCAGTACTATGAGCAGGTGCTCACGCTGGCCAAGGTGCTGGTGTTTCTGGGGCTCGCGCCCGGCCAGGGCGCCGTGATCAGCTCGCGCAGCTCCACGCATTTGTACCTGCTCAATATGGCCGTGGTGGCCGTGGGCGGAGTCGTGGCCCACATCCGCTCGACCTGGAACGCCGACGAGCTGGTCGACCACATTCTGCCGGACGCCAACGCCAGCATCCTCATTGTGGACGAACTCACGCCCAACTTCATGCGCGCCATGCAGCAGTCCCACCGGCCATTGCGGGCCGTGCTGGTGCTGGGCAGCGATCCCACGGACCAATTCGTGACTTTGAACACTCGCGTGTTGGTGCTCACGATGGACGACGTGGAGCAATTGGCGCAGACCGCGCCCGAAGTCGCAGTGGAGCTCATCGCGCCGCAGAACGTGACGGGGGCCTGCTGCCTCATGACCTTTGGCTACGACGACCAGGGCCAAGTGCGCGCCACATGCCTCTCGCACGAGAACGTTATGTTCACGGCCGCGACGCTGGCTGACTGCTTCGGGCCGCTGGCCACATCCGACCGCATGGTGGGCTACATCCCGCTCTATCACGTGGCGGCGCAGATCCTGGAGGTGTACATGCCGCTGGTCTGTGGCATGTCGGTCATCTGCGCGCCGTCGTATTCGGACTCACTGGTGCAGGTCATCACGGGCCGCAAGCCCACGATCTTTTTCGCCACGCCGGACACGTGGGCGCACTTTAGCAACCAGGTCTATCGCGCCAAGAGCGAGGTGAACTCGTTCCTCTACCGCTGGGCCAAGACGCGCGCGACGCACAACTCCAAGAAGCTGCTCTATGGCCAGGACGCGCACCGCAGTCTGGGCTACATGCTGGCCAAGGGGCTTGTGCTCAACAACATCAAGAAGAAGATTGGGCTCGAGAGCTGCCACGCCTGCTACTCGGTGCTCGCGCCACTGGATTTCGAGCTTGAGAAGCTGTTCAAGATCATCGATTTGCCCATCTACTCGCTGTTTGGCTCGGCAGAGACCTCGGGCTTTGCAGCCATCAACTTCCCTCACGGCTGCGAGTTCGGCAGCTCGGGGCGTGCGCTGCCCAGCACCAAGATCCGCTGCGAGGAGCAGACGCAGGAGGTGCTGCTGCGTGGCCGCAATGTTGGACTCGGATACGTGCAGAATGGCCTCTACGTGCCATTTGCCAAGTCCAATAGCTGGTTTCGCTTTGGCCTGAGCGGCCATCTCACGCCCAACGGCTTCCTCACGGTCAACGATCCACGCTCGTTCCTCGTGCTGTCCACAGGCGACTGGGTCCCCACGGAGCCCTTCGAGTCCTCACTCATGGAGATGCAGCCGGAATTAGCGCGAGCTGTGCTTGTAGGCTCTGGCCGAACGTTCCTGAGCGTTATGCTGTTCCTCAAGACCGTCGTGGGGCCGTCACGAACGGCCAACAAGAGCTCGGTGCTTGCGAACGAGGCTCTGGCCGTGGGACAGAGCGTTGGTAGTCGCGCGACGACCGTGACCGAGGCCATCAAGTGCCAGCGCTGGGCCATCCACTTTGACGATGTGCTGGATGCTCTGCGCGTGAAATGCACGCTGTCTGGCTTCAGTGTTCGTAAATGGATCCTCATGGCGGACAACTTCACGGTCGAATCGGGCGAGCTGGATCCTGACACGCTCGAGGTGAAGCGCAAGGCCGTGGACTCCAAGTACCAGTCGCTCCTGGACTCCCTGTACACGTAGAAGAAGAGGTTTTTGATCAATTTTGCTGTCTGGAAAGCGACACGAGTGTCTTGTAGTATTCTCCTGTAAAGTAACCACATAGAGTACTTGGTGAGCGTGATCGTTGTGTACAAGTTGCTTCGCATCGTGTTTCCTGTCCTTAGTTCTGTCGGATGCGAATGCCCTGCTCCTGCCGTCGACCGAGCTTTGCTGCGCTGGGCTTGGGGTCGGCGTGCTCCAGGCCAAAGTTCAGGATGTTCTCGTACTGGCGACCGCAGATCTCCTCCAGCTTGCCCATGGTGAGGCTGTCGATGACGTCCGCATCCATCTCGTACACGTCCTTGACCGTCGAAGCCTTGATGTCCTTGACGAAAGCGAGATTCCAGCGGCTGAACGTTTTGTCCGTGACACCGATTCTATAGCCACAAACATGCATTACAGTGAGTATGGAGCGAGTAGCAAGCATAGCGATCATCCACGTACCGTTTCCGCATGCGGGCCTTGACCTGCGCGATCGTGTCGGACTCTCGGAAGTACACCACAAAGGGAACTCCGTGCGGATGGATCCAGACATTCGTGTTGATCTGGTAATTGAAGTGCACTACGCCAATGCGAAAGAGCGCGTTCTCATCGTCGTCGTCGTCGTCGTCGTCATCGTTTCCGATCTCGCGCACAGTGATTGCGTCTTCAGCCAGCTCCTCGTCAGGAATCTTCTCGACAAACAGTCCATGGTCGTTCGTCGACGTATAGCCAGATGAAGGCGACCAGAACTTCTCCAGAGAAGTGTCTTCTGCTAAGATCTGCTGGATCATGGTTCCGCCGTGCGAGACCTCGCAGATCCGCAATGCTGTCTCTTCCGTCAGCTCGAATGTTTGTTTAATCTGTCTCATTAGATCTTGGACTGTGTACGTGGGCAGAACGAGCAGTTCCAGTCGTCGAGACGAGGTCGGAGCGCTTGGATCCACGAAGCACTCGTCATAAATACTGAAATACACCGTCACCTGCTTCTTTGCCTCAATTTCTGTGATGGGATTGGGCAAAATCTCGTAGTAAAGAATGCCAGTGCGCTCCATGTATTCAGTGAGCAACGAATCCAGTGTTGTCACTCGATCGCCGGCATATTTCGAGTGTCGCAGCGGACTCTTTTTCGGCTGGTTGCTCAGTGGGGAATGCTGATAGAGTCGCAAGTGCAGTCGCTTTTCCATGCCCAATCCCAAGTGTTCTGCGACCGCGTCAATAATATCGTCGTAGTGATTGCTGTACAGCAAAGTCAGCGCGAACGGATCTTCGTCGGGGTGGTTGTATTGGTGAAATACGACCTCAACACGGTCAAGTAAATACTGGAAATAAGACTCCACATTCGGATACTTCTCCACATGCTGCTGCACTCGCTTGGATGGAATAGCAGCAGCAGACTCCTCTTCTTGTGTTGTGCTTTCAGTGTGCTTAGCATCAGCATATTGGTAGCAAATAATATCTCCATGCTGGATCTCGGCAGATACGAGCGAGCTCCCCTTTTCAACCTGAGACACAGTATTCGGTTGAACTTCCTCGTACAAACGCATTCTCGTCGTTGTTGGAATATCCAAAGCCTCTTTTATCGCACGTTCAAGATCTGCTCCAGTTTTCCGAGCATCGATTATAAGGTTGCCCTTATATTCCAGTCGATGGCCAAGTTTCTTCGTCACGTCGTAGCATTTGATAAATAGCATAATGTCATTTGGGCTCACCGGCGGAGCAAACTCGCATTCCTCTACCAACATGATCGTGGCATCGTCTTCATCCTCCTCATCATCATCTTCTTGCTTTTCCTCTTCTTCGTGCTCCTCACGCTCCGGAGGCGTGAACTCACTCCAAAAATGACGGTGTAAGACCGATTTCTTCGTCGAAGGCTCGGACAAAATCTGCAAATACAACCGCACGGGGGATTTCGGAGACGCATCTTCGTCAATCAGGTAGTTCACGGGCGTATCTAGATATTCATCAGTCAACGGCGTATCCGGACGATTCGTGCGGTTTTCGCGTGTGATCACTTTCCATAACCGCTGGCGATGCACGGGGACGCCCTTGAAAGCATAAATACGTTGATACAATTGCCGAATCGTCGCGGTGCGTTTGATGCGAATGCGCACGCATGTGTTGTTACTGAACGACGAAAAATCCATGGTTTTCGTGATCTTTTTCAGCTTGGAGACCGTCCAATCCGACGCAATCCGCACTGTCATATACAAATGCTCTGTCTGCTGGATTTTCTTGCGCCTTGCGGTCGCGCGCTCCTCTCCATGGAATCGCTTCAAAAGACCTTCAGGGATCGGAACACTATCATGAGTTTGAGCAGCAGTAGCGTCAGTGTCCGTGGGGATTTCCTCCTCCGCAGAAGCTTGTTCCACTTCAACAGGATCGCTGTCCTTTGTTGGTTCACCAGCAGCTCCTTCTAGTGGCTGAATATCGTTATCCCCGTCACGAACGTAAACCAGCATGTAAGCGCTAGAGAAGCTGCGACCAAGAGGCATCATCAAAGTGTGGCCACTGCTCGGCCCCGGAGAATTGCTCTGCGTGAAATCGTACACGTCTTCTGTTCGCTCATCACCTTCGAGTGCACTTCGAAAGCCCACGTTTTGGCTGTCAGTCTCCCCGGTTCCATTCGACGACAGCATAGCAGAGTACGACGCCGATGATTGCTCAGTGTGACCGTTCACAGTCGAAGACGAACCGAAATTGCCTTCTACTGCTACCTGCTCATCCACTCGCGAGATTTGGTCGTCGTCGAATTTAAACCACTCGGTGCTCGAAGCGATATCTTTAGCTGGTCGGATAAACACATAATAATGACCGCCATGGACGTCGCCACTATGAACAAGGACGCTGTGCAGGTGGTAAACGTGCTTGGGTTTGGAGGGCTTCTTCTCTGGATTAACTTCATTCTCTGAACTCTTCTCATCATCTGACACGTCGACAAACTCATCTAGAATCAGCACCTTGGGGAATTCAAATCGATCGTGGATCTTGACCATTCCGTCGCGCATGGGATCAAACTCGAACCGTTTCAGCTGGATGTTGAGAACCGGTGGGAACTGTAAGAAGCGAAGTCCCTTACGCGCGTCTTGCTTGCCATAACCTTCCGCTTCGTACTGGTCATCGCCTTGCAGCATTTCCACCTCGACATACTTGCGGAAAGACTCGTATATATCTTTGCAGTCCTTCACCAGCAGCTGCAGATCGTAAAAACTTTCGTCCCGAAACGACTTGTAGTCCACATTCACACACTGGATAAACGACCGGACTTTGCCTTCGAATAGGTCTTTGATCGTGCCGTCGACCTTGGTATGTTTCATCTTCTCTTCCAAACGGTCGCACAGGATCCGGTAGAGCTCTTGCACGTCATGCTGCATGAACGAATCGACCTGACTCCAGCCAAAGGAGCGTGTCAGCTCCTTAGTACTCACAGCTTTGTTTTGCATCTGCAGTCGGTAGAAAACGCGTTGGAGGGCGAGCGAGACCGAGTCATTCGTGTCTTCCTGCTCCGTTGGTGTGGCGTACACAACCTGCCGAAACGCGTGCAAGTGGAACAGCGTCTGCAGCAGCGAGTTCATGTAGCAGGTCGCGCCTTGGTTCTTCAGCCCGACCATGCCCGTTTCCTGTTTCGAGTCGTACATCATCAGCTCTTGGTGCGTAGCGGACGCTAGCGAAGCAGCCGCATTCGCAGCATCGGCTGCTGCCTCATTGGCGACAGGACTCGGAGGTGGATACACCAGATTCGAGCAGTCCGAGGTCGCACTGCTCGCGTCTTCCTGGCCGTCGGTCGAGATCGAATGCAGTCGGATCTCCAACTCCACGCAGCCGTCCGGCGTCAGAAATTCGTTCTCAAGCTTGAGCAGTTCTTTCCGCGCGACGAACTTGCTCATGCCGAACTCCGGATTCTGCTCGGAGAAATCGTGCACGCTCGAGACTCTGCGGTAGTCTGGCAGCAGCTTCTCGCCCTGGCGAATGAGAATGATCTCGACCTCGACAGCACGCGTGACTGGAGGCGGACGCGCGCGGCCTAAGGCATCGGCCTCGTCCAGCAACTCATCGTCGATGACTGAAGGCGGCACCATCTCGACAAACACGCTTACGAACACATCGTCCAGGTATGGCCCGTGTGGGTACCAGATCACACGCCATTCCATGCCGAGCGCATCGATCTCTGTGGCTGTGAGCACACGAGTGAGCTCTGTGAGCACGGGCAAGTGGAGATGAAACGTCACCACGGGACATTCCACTGCGGCGGCGTCGTGGTCGGCGACCGTCACGGCCGCCATGCGTGCGATGGTTACTGCATCACTCGCTGCACCATTCGCTTCGCGGCTGTTGTAGACCTTCGCACCACCGGACGGATCCATGTGCAGCGCATTCACTGCGGCAGTCTTCAGAGCCCCAGGCTCGGGCGCGTGCAGCATAGCAGATCCTTGCCGTGGCGGTGTCTGCGGTACTACGGTCTGTTTGTCCTCATCCTCTTGCATCGGCTCTGGCTGCTGCTTGTGCGCTTCCTCTGCTGCTGCAACGCTTGGCACTGTTTCGCTCTGCAGCTTACGGCGGCGAGCTTCGCCGAGCGCCTCTGCGTCATCACGCGAGCGCTTCTCGACCATGGACGTGTCGTCTGCGAAGCGGCGGACGTTTTCAGCTGCGTGGGGGTCGACTCAAATGTGCCAGACGCGCGCAGAGGCCTACACAAAGCCGCTCACGAGTCACGCCACTCGGCCTTTACCTGCAGGTCGCTGATGTTTTGGGCGCAAGACCAGTCGTTAAGAGCTGAACTCGATGCTGATTGGCCGAAAACAGAATAAGCTGGTGTTTCGTCTGGTTTTACAAAAGAAGGTTCAGTTGTTGCTGAGTACTTGAAAGAGGGTGAGATGAAATGGTTAATTTAATGTGGGTCACACTAGCTTGCACATGCCCCGAATATGGAGGCTTCACAGTCAGACTCGATCATGTTGTCCGAGTGGCGAGGCGGGCTCCGCACTACTAACGACCGACTTCGCAATTGGCAACGAGGGAATGAGATAACGTTGTTTCAGATAAGCAGATACGTTCCATAGCAAGAATTTCCAAAACCTCGACCTGTCAACTGACTTGATGCTTTCCACCAGCTCATCAATTCAAAAACACTCTACTACTGTATTGAGCTCTTGCTTGCCGTAAGTTGTATCGGTATCAATGACGATTGTTACCACGAATGATTCCCTTAAAGAGCGGCGAAGATTTTTTCAAAGGAATTATCTGTAATA
Source organism: Elongisporangium prolatum (assembly GCA_023335875.1). Lineage (NCBI taxonomy): Eukaryota > Oomycota > Peronosporomycetes > Pythiales > Pythiaceae > Elongisporangium > Elongisporangium prolatum. Next base: position 40,765 of record JAADVW010000204.1, on the reverse strand, counting down.
GCAATAACGAATGTCCTGCATGGCAAGTCATACGCCAATGGTTGGCCTATGATACGCTGTTTCGTGTCGAGATTTCGCCAATGCGCAGATTTTGCAGTCAAGTTCAGCAGCTGGAGATTGTGATCGCTTGGATCGCCTTAAACGGAGACGAGGCTGCTTGAGTATATTGAGCTACAGGTGTACAGGCACATATCGTACATGTCAGTATTGTGGCTTGTGTCACGAGCACGACAGGTGCGGTATCATTTTTCTGTCGATATATTTCCAGGTTATTGGTGAATGTTCTTTGTCATTTCCTTGAATACAAAACTATTATTAATAATACAAATCTCCCATTGGTCTTCAGAACGGATAAATTTGAGATGTATGAGCAAGTAAGCACTCACCACGTTGACCAGAGCCAACGTCACCAAGTGTCATCGATAGCCAATGCATCATCGGGATGCTCTGTCGGACGAATTTACACGACGAAAGCAGAAATTGTGGTGAAGATAATGTTTCGCACGGAAAACAATTCTATCATTGTCTGATTCCGAAACAAACGCGCAATGGCAAATACAAAGAAGCATGGAAGCACCCAATTGCTTCAAGCGATAAGCTCTCGCTGTCTTGAGCATCCGTTCGAATGTTTTCTTCTTGCTGACTGCAGCATTCTAATGTCAAATTTGCTGTGCATCGTTTCATGGCTGCCGTCAACCGAAGAATTCATTGGTCTGTTTGATCCATACATGCTGTTGAGCACTTTTTTCCAGATTGGTCGAGGTCAAAAGAGCAGACTTCTCTGTGACGCATCACACTGGCAGGAACTAAGTGGAACTTACGTCAGTTATTATGGACCTGGGGGGCTGACTGCTTGGTCAAACGTCTTAAAGGTCTCATTGAGTGGGCCAAGCAGAAAACGGATCGTTCTTAATGAGCGATAGAAGCTTAACTCGATCGTCCTTCCCACTGGATTGAGAGAAAAAACAAGCTGCTGGCGTTTGCTACGATAGGTTCGACTAACTGCAATTGGAAGTCTCATTTGCTCGTAGACAGTTGTCATGAATGTGCGTGCTAGCGGTCCAAAGATTTCAGATGAGCTATCTATTCAGGAACTATGCGAATCATTCGGTTACCATGAACACATATTAACGGAGACGTCAAGCGTAGAAGCACGCTTTGGCGATTTTGCTTTCGCCACACCATATACCACGGTTTGAGATGTGTGTTGACATGCGTACACACTATCATAGGAAAAATGTGGAAAACGATGCGACCCAGAAACCAATTGAGTGAATCAAACTGTCGGAGCAGTGGCGAACATGTCGCGGCGTTGTTTCGGTACATTTAGTTGCATTCACATGACACTAATTCAGCAAAAATGTACCTCGTAGGACCAGTTAAATACTGGTGCTCGTGGTCGCAAAAATGCTACGGAGCTGTAGCTATCTGGACAACGTCAAGACTCCAGAAACTCGTCGCACACCAGCGAAGACATGCAGCCTCCCATGGGAAATTTCTTGTTTAAACCATTCACGCGAAATCCGCGTGGCATACGTACATATGAATGCAAAATACGAGTCGAGATATCCTGCATGCGAAAACCCGCGAAGGCTCAACAAGCGCATTCAACTGCGATATGAATGCCCTACTTCGTAAGTCAATCAGGTTGAAACGACTGAGAACACCATTCCTGAAGTTGGTACTGCGTATTATTAGGCAACCACAGACGCAACGATTTTCTTCACGCCCAACAGCATCAGATTACGGTTCAACAAACGAAACTGACATGGTTAATGCCTTCCTTGTCAACCTCCGTCATTAGGGGTTAAGCTAAAGAGCCAAAGCGCGACGATGGTGTACGCAACGCCAACATAAAGCGAAGACATCAAAGACTCCATTTCGCTGGCCCCTCGCCAACTTACGACCACCAAGTATTATATAAAAGTATTATAAAAGTAGTGAGCTCAGTGTCAATAGAGGTCCAGCATTCATCCACGCTGATTGGTCAAAAACACGTCTCAGGGTTGTCGCCGGATCTGGTTTCCCAAAAGAGGATATGATGGTGTATAAGTTACTGAAGAAGGGTGGTATTAGTAGCTGTGAGTGGGCTGATCCCAAGCGTCGCTAATTCTGTCTCGCTTTCGTGGTAAGATCACAGGAAGTCCATGTTTAGCCTCGACACCATGTTCAACACAGGTACCATTTGGCAGATCTTAGCGTGACATTAAAGCCTGAAATAGTAGGGCATTGAAGGGAATCGCAAATAAAGAGCACAGCTGGATGGATCTGCGGAGCTGAGTGAAAATGTGTGACGAGGAAGAGTTGTTCTTTTTGTTGGGTACACTTCTGCATGTTCACAGTCAGTCAGTTTTCTCATGAATTACCACCTTGTTCTGCAATTTACTTATTCATTATACCTGCTTATCGTATTATGAAGACCACAATGTCTAACCGTTCACTGTATTGTTCCAGCCCCATTTTTGACCAATCAGACCGACCCATGTCAGACCTCATTTTGCGGCACGAGTCGGTGGACTGGTAGACGCCATCAGAGAACACGCGGCAGATGCAAATACTCAGCGCTCAACAGCGCGCGAGACTGCAACTCCAGCCACCTCCAGCTTGTGCGGAACCAGCTCTTGTGCTGTATCGGTTGGTCTCTGAGCTGGGCTTCTCAGCTAGAATTCTGGTCGTCACTCTCGTCGTGTTATTCGTAAATAAACAACATAAGTTTCAGCTACCTTTCCCAGACGACACGCGTCCCCCTGTTTTAATGTATTTACCATAAATACACCCTTTTTTGGACAAAATGACTATCTTACGAGGAGCACAAGGTGCCTCATTCAACTGACTCTTTTCAGCTCAAGTACCAAATCACGGTGCGTGCTAAAATCTGGCTAGCCAAAATAAACTGAAGTGCGAAGGAAAAAGGAAAAAATACCCTGTCTGGTGACAAAGACGCCATCAGCGCATTGTGCAAGACTCTCCAGCAAGCAGCGGCGGCCAGCGAAGTTCCCCGACAAGCAGCCACTCGCGCGAGCCCAAGCGACCAGAGCCCAGTACAGCCCCATGGACTGGGACCCCAACAGCACCGACACGGGCGGCTACATCTGCCCGCCCTGCCCGGTCTTCCGGCCTACACAGCAGGAATTCCAGGACCCGCTGAAATATATTTCCAGGTAATTTAATCCGCCCCATGCCGACAGGCATGCGCGACGTGACACTCTTGCTGCGACTTCGCTGCGTGCGGGCGAGTCGTTGTTGCGCCACAGCGCGGCCCAACGGCAGCTTATAAGGTCCTTAAGAGTGTAGACTGGCCATCTGTGGGCTCTGCTGGCCTGTGGCCCCACTGATAGCGTGGTCCAGTTTGACGTCATTCTCATGTTGTTCTTGCCTGTTTCCTTCTGTAGCATCCGCCACATTGGTGCGCAGTCCGGCATCGTAAAGATTGTGCCACCGTCAGGCTGGCGCCCGCCGTTCGCCATCAACGAGAAGACGTTCCGCTTCCGCATCCGCGTGCAGCAGCTCAACTGTATCGACGGGCTCTCGAGGGCCGAGGGCCATTTCGTCGATGCGCTCCGCATGTTTCTATACCGCTCCGGCACGCCCATGAAGGAGCTACCACGCGTAGACGGCCAGTTGCTCAATCTGCATCTGCTGTTTAAGAATGTGGTCGAGGCCGGTGGCTACGAGGTCGTCTGCGCGCAGCAGCAATGGGCCCAGATCGTGCGACGCGTGGGGCGAACACGCGCCTCCGGCGAACCAACTCCGGTTCTGTGCGAGGCCTATCAGCACCACTACGAGATCTGCTTGCTGTCTTACGAACGCCAGGAGGCCCAGAAGAGAGAAGCCAAGGCAGCTGCCGAGGTGTTGAATAGTCCACCGACCAAGATGAAAAGCGACACTGGTGCTGCCGAGACGCCAGCGACAGGCTCCATGTCAGCGACCACAGCGACAACGACACCGACCGCCAAGTCGGCAGCCAGCAGTCGCAAGAAGCAGCAGGCATGGCGAACACAGACAGCGCCCGAGGACGATGAAGAAGATAGCGACTCGCCCGAGTCGAAACGTGTCAAACGCACGCTCATGTTTTCCGGTGGAGGTCACTCGAGCAGCAGTGAAGAGAACGACGTGAAACAAGAGGAGAATCAGTTGCCTCATGCCCGTGGCCGCGCAATGAAGAAGCAGGAGCATCGCAAGGCCAGCGTCGATCTGCTGGAACCCATGGCATTGCGACCAAAGGAGGACCGCAAGTGCCGCTTGGATGTGCCCGAGATCCGCGTGGGACAAAAATTCTATCAGTTCTTTCCGGAGTGTGGCGCTATTATGGCCGAGATCAAGCGAGTTCACGGCGGCAAGAAGCCGCACGCGATCGTGAAATACCTTGAAGACGGATCGTGCACGTCCGTTGACCTTACAACCGTACAAATCATTGTCGCAAACGGATGGGATCCGTACGTAGTACATGATTTGTCGTACTTTCTGCCAGCTGCTGACTGATATGGCTGCGTTTGTGTCGTGGTTTGTAGAGATGCAGCAGAGCTGGCGTTCAAGAGCGAGATTTGCCAGTCGTGTCTTCGTGGAGACTGCTGGGAGCAAATGCTGCTATGCGACGGTTGCAACAGTGGCCACCACTTGTTTTGCCTCAACACGCCCTTGAATGAAGTGCCAGCAGGAGATTGGTACTGCGATCAGTGTGTGGAGGAGTCGTGTGGCGCAACCAGCGAACAGAGCCCGACATTTGGCTTCGAAATGGGCAGCGAGTACACATTAAATGCGTACAAAGAGAAGGCTGACGCCTGGAAACGGGACTACTTTGGGCTGGAAACCGACCAGGAAGCAGAACAGTTGACCGATCTCGAACTGGAGACCGAGTATTGGCGGCTGTTAGGAATCCCAGTGCATGAGCAACGACTCGAGGTTGAATATGGCAGCGATGTCGACAGTGGATCGGCCGGTAGCGGATTCCCACGACTGGATACGTATCTCAAGGGCCTTCGTTGTGTCACGAAGCGATGGAAGAATCTCAGCGCAGACGAAGTGAAGCAGGAGAAGAAGCAAATGATGGAGGCGTTTTCCCATGGCCTGCGTGAAGCTAAGAAAGCGGGTATTTCCCTCGAGAAGCTACTGGAGAAATATGCCCATGAGGATTGGAATTTGAACAACCTGCCCAAGTTGGCCGGCTCAGTGCTTCAGCATTTGGACGAAGATATTAAGGGTGTCATGATCCCATGGATCTACATGGGCATGTGCTTCTCAACATTTTGCTGGCATGTCGAAGACCACAACTTTTACAGCATCAGCTATAATCATTGTGGTGCTGCAAAAACATGGTATGGTGTGCCTGGTCACAAAGCAGACCATTTGGAGGCCACGATGAAGAAGCTGGCGCCTGAATTGTTTGGCAGCCAACCTGATCTCCATTTACAGTTGGTCACGATGTTTTCCCCAGCGACTTTGATTCAGCATGGTGTGCCTGTGTACCGCGCAACGCACAACCCGAATGAGTTCGTGGTGACATTCCCCTCTGCGTACCACTCTGGATTTAATAATGGTTTCAACTGCGCAGAGGCCGTGAATTTCGCCACAGTGGATTGGCTTCCATGGGGCGCCAAGTCTGTGCAAAGCTACCGCAAATTCAGCAAGCTGCCTGTGTTTTCCCATGAGGCGCTTGTGTGCTCGCTCAGTGAAACGATGGTGGAGCAGCAATCATTCGACGCCCAGTCAGCCGAAACCTACTTGTTGCCAGCGATGCGGCAATTAGTGAAGGAGTATGTCGAGTTTGAACGCCGTATCACCGAGGAGCCAATCTCGGGCCACGAGCGCATGGAAGATTTCGCGAAGCGCCAACAGGGAATCGTAGACGGTGATAATGGTGACGCCCTGGGCTCCTCTATGCGTACGTGCAAACGGAATGTTGCGCAAGCAGCGAATAATGCAATCACAGGTGCGAAACATAGTCGCACGAGCAAGATGAGCATGAGCGAATCAATGAAATCGGCTCGACCTACTCGAATGGTGATCTGGGCTGGTCAATCTGGCAAGCACGGAGGCCTACGTTGCACAACATGCAAGCAGTACTGCTATCTGCAGGCAGTCGTATGCACTAAGTGTCGTCATACAAGCAAGGTTGGCTGCATTGATCACTATCCGACCATGTGTGGATGCAACCAGGCGAAGCATTATCTGTATCTATACCGTTATGACCCAGCCCACTTAAAATCCATCTTGGAGTCGATGCAAAAGCGGCTTGCTGAGGTGCGTGAATGGGGTAAGGCGTATGAAGTCTATTTCGGCGTCAAGCGTGAAGATGAAGATTGGAATGGAACCAAGCCAACAGCAGATATGCTTAAGAAACTGCTCGAGTGTGGCATAAAGATCGGTGGTGTCGATCAAGAAAAGCTGGATATTGTTGATGATGGTGTGAAGCACGCCGCGCGATGGACCACAACCGCTGAGCGTCTTTTGAGTTCAGACAGCTGCGACACCGGATCGGTGCTGAATTTGCTCGCGGAGTCAGAGAAATTGGTTGCAGAGCCCAAAATGCTGCAGGACATCACAAATCTTGCCAAGCGCTGGAACGAATACCTGTCGATTGGCGAGACGATATGTGAAGATGTTGCGACCACGGAACGTGAGGAAGGAGCCAATTTTTCATCGTTTGATTTCCAAGAGCAGCACCATATTGATGCGTTGTGGCATGAAAACACTCGACATGAAGCTACAATCATTTCGATCATGGAACTCATTGCAAGCTTAGAATCGACGCGCATCACAAATGCGGGCCCTGTGATTGCACGTCTGGAGCGAGCCAATCACTACCTCGAAGCATTGTCTGCTGTGAACAACACAATCTCGACCATTTGGTCGAGATTAAAGATCCTGGAAAAAGGTAACTCGACGGCGAATCCGCATGACGCTGCTTCGCAGCTGGTTGTCTACGAGCATGATTGCCGTGTCGTAGTGGAGAACGCAGAAAAGCTGGTGTCTGACCCAAAGAATCCGATGCTGAAGGTTGAGGTGATTCGCAACTTCCTCAAGGTGACCGAGTTGGAATCAGCAGAACTGGAAACGGTAATGCACGATTCTTGTAAGAGCACAGAAGAAATGGAAGCGCTTGTGAAGCGACTGCAAGACTTGGTCGTTCGGCCGTCGCTTTTCAATGAACTGGTGAGTCGCTTGGATCTGTGCCGCGCCTGGGAACTCAAAGCCAGAGAAATGTTGGAATCGACACGATCCACCATTGTGCCACCGTTGTCTTCGCTTAGAGCCAACTCGACACATGCTATGCTGATGGATCGACCGCTGCTAAACCACATTGAGAAATTTTACGACGAGGCTGATGCGCATTTTGTATCGTCTTCGTCGTTGCTTCGTCGCCAGATTCACACGAAGATCCAAGATTGTCGTCGCTGGTATGCTGCCGTCCACGCCTTGTTTGTGAAGCCTCCCAGTCAAGCGAGTCTTTCAGCATTTCTCAAGAGCGCTCTGAACAAGTTTTCGACGTACCATGCGCGTGTCATTCATCCGCATTCTCGACTGTCGTGCGTCTGTGAACAAGTTCTTTTGGATCGTGCGAACACAGTCAACTGCTATCGTTGTAAGCAAAAGCATCATCTCAAGTGTGTGCAGTCTTATCGCCCTGGAATTAATTTCCTATGTGCGAAATGCAAACCGGTAAGCGCTCGGCCTGGTGCCACTCGAGTCGATACTGCGCCCATGTTCTGCGTATGCAGAGGACCAGAGGATATGTCGATGATCTGCTGCGATTTCTGTGATGAGTGGTATCACTCGAGGTGCATTGGCATGACTGACGAGTCTATGAACTCTGTCGAGGCCTACCGGTGCCAGCGATGTGCGATCAAGCAGAATCTGTACTACCTGGACCGCAAGACGTTGCGGAAGGATTATCTAGGCAAGCGTCCTGCGATGGCTCGTGTCGACGCGCTCGTGGCGCATTTATACACCCTGATGGCACTGCCTCCTGGAGCAGCTGAACTGCTGGAGTACGTTGAGCGAGTGAAGCAAGTCAGTGCGTGCGTTGAAAAGTACGTGCACGATTTCGCCATGGAGTTCTCACCGGCCAACTTTGCACGTCTGGATTACCACGTGGAAGAACGGAAGATATTGAACCTGATGAAGCAGCTTACGGATCTTGAGATTGGTCTGGACATAGTGCAAGGAGGCCTTGGCGCAGTCCACTGGTGTCTACGAGCATGCCACATGGTGTTGGGCTGCGCTAGTGCACCGGCGTACGCTCACCTCGTGGTGCTGCTTGCCGACACAAAGCAACCGAACTTCGTCTTCCCGCGTGTGGAGTTCAGCCACATCCAGGCCACAATCGAAGACCGAGTGCAGAAAGCTGCCCGGTGGCTGAAGCAAGTCAAGTCCCTTGAAGTGGAAGAGTGGAACATTGAACGTGCTCGACGACTGCTTCGCGAGCACCGGGAACTAGGCCAGTTCCTCACGCTCCCAGCCACTGAAGTCGCATTCGTGCGACGGACGGCGGGCGAGGCAGCAACACCACAGCCGTAGCCAGTAGGATAGCATGAGCAGATCCGCATTGTAATATTTTTTTGCTGCTTTGTGTAGCGCTGTTTAACTCACGATCGCAATTCTGACAATGCAAACAAATTGATCTACTGAATGGATTGGATTACAACGCAAGCGGCTACTCTGGCTTATAGCTCTTCCAGCTCCCAGGCCGCGACCTGGTTGGCTTCGCTGGCCGAGAGCAGCTGGGTTGACGTGTTGTCCGTGTCGGTCATGGTCATGTCGTCCAGGAGTTCATCCAGGCCAACGGCAGGAGCCTGCTCGCCAGTGACTTCGTCCATGACATCGTCGTCTTCGCCTGCGTCCGCAGAAGCAGCTGCGGCCTTGTCGTCCTTGTACAGGTTGATCTGCGCGCGCATGTCGCGGTCTTCCTCCAGGTCGTCCAGGAACTGTTCGTAGTCGCGCTCTTCCTTGGACAGATCGGCCTTGCGCATGTTGGAGCTGAGCTCCACGCCCTCCATCTTCTTGAGTTTCCAGTTGCGGTTGCGTTTCTGCATGCGTCGCGGGTACTTCTTCTTCACAAGCACAACGTCCGGCAGTGTGATGCCAGCCTGCACCAGCGGCTGCAGGTCGCTGTCGTTAAACACGGCGCTCGTGAGATCGTAGCCCAAACTCGAGTCGCCCACGTGCAGCAGCGTGCCCATGTGCGTGACCGTATGCAGACGCGTATCGTTCACGCCAAAGTCCGAGTCGCGCACGATCTCCATCTCGGCCAGACGGGTCTTGCGGTTGACGCGAATGGGCTTGCCTCCGCCGCTCGGGATGGCCATGGGCGAGCTGTCGAGCACCGTGAAGTCTGTCATGGCCTTGATGGAGCGGATGGCCTTGAACGGGTAGCGCCAGTACTTTTCATTGTCGATCTCGGCCGTCTGCGTCGTGAACGGGTCGATGACGTGGATGGACGATGAGATGGTCTGCACGAGGCACAGGCTCGAGATGTTCCCTAGACTGCGCGCCAGCTTGAGCGGCAGCACCACGAGGTCGTCCTTGCACACAGGCGCGATCTCTACGGCGTACGTGAACTTGTAGTTGTGCGTGTTGCTGTGGTTATCGGCTGAGATGAGCTTCTTGGCTGTCTTGAGCTTCATGGGCACGGACTCTTGCAGGAAATCCACGAACCGCAGAGCGTGGTTGCGCTCCGTGAAGAAGAAGTCGACACCGTCCGGATGCGACTCGATCATCGAGGTCTTCTCGTGCGCGCGGTGCTTGAGAATGAGCTGCTCAAGGTAGAAGAACGTGCGCTTGTGGTCCACACGCTGGCGCACCTGGACCACGGCCCTCCACGACTGGTTGGCGAACGAAGCCTGGCAGCTGTCGCACTGCTGGTTGCGCACCACGAAGGTTACGACGAAGGACTGCTGCATGATCATCTTGCTCAGCACCTCCTTCTGCACCGTGAGCTTGAGCTTGAGACGGCGCGAGTGCGGCTCGGTCCAGATCCAGTTGGCGTCGATGAGCTTGACTCGGTTGAGGTTGTTGATCTTCTTGAGACAGATCGCCAGCAGCTCACGCGATTCCAGCTCGGCTGCGGCCCATGGCGGACGCGACCAGCGCAGACAGCCGCGGCACTGGTGGATGATCACTTCCTTGGGGATGCCGTCCGTCACGTCCACCTGGCCCTTTAGACAGTCCTCGCACATGTTGGCGGCATTGGCCACAATGGGCGTCGCGCACATGCAACATAGACTGCAGAATTGACACAGAGCAGATAGAGACGCGTCAGCAGAGCATGTCTGGTGCCAATGCAGATGCGCACAGCGACGTACATGGTCGGCAGATTGGGCTCCATGGTCGCCATGCTTGCCATTGGATGGGTGCGCTTTGATGGCTAAAGGAATCGCAGCCAGCCAGCCAAATCGCTTGCTAGTCGGCTAGAAATGGTTAGTCGTGGACCGAATGTCGACTTGGCTTTCAAGCGCACCAACCAAAACAAAGTAAAAAAACCTTGCGCGCACATTTGAGGTTTTAACTATCACTCAAAGACCGAGGCGTTCCAGTCAGAAACGGAGCAATGGACGGCGGGGCGACTCCAGCGGCCAGCGGCAGCGCTTCGAGCGCGGCGATGGCGAAGGACCCAGAGATCAAGTACATCTGCGGCGACTGTGGCATTGTCAACTATTTATCGGCGCGCGACCCCATCCGCTGCCGCGCTTGCGGATACCGCATCATGTACAAGGCGCGCACTAAGCGTCTTATCCAGTTTGAAGCCCGATAAATAATCTCAAGACCACGACGATCACGTAGACGACGAACAGCCAGGATTGCGATCCACAAGCTAGGCAGTACTCTGTGTCTGAAGCGTTCAAGGGACATACACAGCCATGATTCCTGACGACGCGGTTAGGAAGACACGCAATCAGTGGATTCTCATGGACGTACCGATTGTTGTAGCTTGGTGGCAATGCGCCTTGATAATATATACTCTCTATTCCACACTTTTCCTTATGTGTCTCCGTTGGTACTGTATATGCACAAATATACTTATAGCCTTTGGGCATATGAGTAAAGACAGAGAGTGATGTATGTAAATGGGTCTAAACGTTGGTGGTGGTTATCTACGCATTGGAGCCTGTGAGGACGAGCTGGGCCAGTCGAGGCGAGTCCTTCCACTGGCGCATGGCGCGCTGGTGCACGCGCGTCGCGTCGGCGTACTGCGCGTGGCTCGTGAAGAAGCGGATGTACTCGATCCAGGCGTCTTCCGAGGTCTGGCCGAACAGATCCACAAGCTTCTCGAACAGCATGCGCACGGGCGCGACTGCCACGTTCGTAGCCGCTACCGAGACCTCGATCTCCACACAGCACAGCAGGAAGTCGTACGTGGCCTCTGTGGGCAACAGGGGGCCGCTCAGGAACCGCTGATACTGAGCACGCACGGCCTCAACCGAGTAAACTGAGGCCGACCAAGACAGCAGACGCAGTCGCAGAGTGTTCCAGTGCTCGCAATCACGAGCCTGCACTCCCATCGCGTCCTTGAACACGCGTTCGATAGCCTCGTTTGAGCTGCTGCCGCTGCCAATGAGCAGTTCCAGTAGTCGCTCCGTCACGATGTAATGGCCATCTTGGTCGTCTGAAGCCAGAGAATTTAACGCTGACTTCAGAATTGCAATGGACTCATCCACTGGACTGGTCTTGGTGGTCGCCTTAGTCTCTGAGGTGCGTCGTCGCTTGGGCGAGGGAGTCGCATGGTTCTCTTCCACCACGTAGCACACCAGCTGCGCGTACACGAGCCAGAGTTCAGCCGATTTGGCAAACGATCCGTTCACAAACGCCTTGGCAGTCTTCACAGCTGCAGCAGTGCCTTCCGTGCGATGAACCAGGTCGATGAATTGCGTGGCGATGCGACTTGATGCCGACTCGGTCGCTAGCTGCTTAAGCGTCTTCTGGGCGTAGTCCACGAGCGATGTAGTCTTGAATGGCGAAGCCAGGCGCTCGATAAGCCACAGCGCGAAGCGTTCCTTCATGCTAATAGTCTGCAACTGCGCCACACTGGATTCGAATAGCTTGATGGCCTCTGCTTCCGCCTGGGCGTCGTCTTCAGACGCCACGATGAATGGACGCAGGGCCTGAACAGCGTGGACTTCCTCGTTCGACGTGAAGTCCTTGAGGCAGGATTCGAGGATGAAGCCCGAGAGGTCGGACGCGAAGCGAGCGCCGAATAAATCACTGATAGCCACGAACTGAAGACGGAACGCCACGTCGTCTGCGATCGTCTCGATCGCGTTCTGGAAGATGAGACGCGGGATAGCACCCTGCAGGATCATGCCACGCGCCTTCTTCTTGTCGCTGACATCGGTATTCAGCTCCAGCGAGGACGACTTGTCGGCCTGTTCTTCAGGCAGTTCATCGATCGAGAGACTGACCGATCCGCTGGTGCTGGCAGTCGTAGGGTCATCCAGCTTGAGGATTTCACGACGAACGCTGCAGAGCATTAGAGGTCATTAGTGCACGCAGCTTAAGTATTCACAGCTATAGAGAGCCACGTACGCAAGCTTCTGGATGTAGAGCAGCTCAAGACGGAAGTACTCGTGCCACAGACGCTGGCACTGCTTGTTGATACGGATAGCTCGCTGCATGAGCACACGCGCTGACTCGATGCTCAAATTGGTTGAGAACTCGTACGAAGCCGCTTCGATCCAGATCTCTGGACGGCGAGGATGCGCCTGCAGAGCGCGCGAGAATACGTGCGAAAGCACTCGGCCGGCGCCTTCGTTCTTGCAGTAGGCCACGTACTGCAGCCACAGGTCCACACTACCGCGGTGCTTGTAGATGGTGCGGTCGAAAATCGAGTGCACGCGCTTGGTGCCCGTCGTGTCGCTCAGTGAGTGCTTCTTGAGGCCGAGACGCTCCTTTCGCTTCTGGCGCAGCGCTTCGAGGTTGAGCTCGTACTCAATGTAGCGCAGCCCGTCGATCTTGCGCAGCGGGATGCGCTTCATCATGTACTCGAAATCACGTCTCTTCTCCACGATCTGATGGATCTCTTCCTACGAAACCAGCAGCATCAGTATCGGGCCACAGAGGCCAAGACACAATGGCCAATGCACGCACCTTGGAGAAGAGCTTCTTTTCTTGGAGATCCTCCAGCTCCGGGATCATCTTCTCCATGAGCACTTGCACCATGTCCGCCATTGCTGCTTCTTGTATGTCTCGCTGTCAATTCGAAATGCACACGCAGCGCTCTCTAAGGCGCGTTATCTGCAGGCAGTCGAGCGCTCTTCCGCCAGCTTTAAGCGACTGGAATGCGTTTTATTGGTGGCGGCGCGGGAAAGCGTACTTTAACGAAGTAGTCACAGTACTGGTCAAATGTACCGCTGTAAATGGTACACTAGCATTGGGCCTTTGACCATCAACGCTAACATATTGGATTGAGAAAGCGCCATGTTCCCGGAGGACCGCTTCCACCCGCTCGTGCCGAACGCCGACCGCCTGCACGACGACCTGCTGGCGGCTGTGGAGCTGGACTTCACTCCTCGCACGTCACGTGAGTTGGGCTCCACTATGGTGCTGCACCAGTTTCTGCCGGCCTGGGACGTCCAGGCCTACGCGCGTGTGGCCAAGATGCGACTCCACGTACACAACTCGCAGTACCCAGAGTACGAGGCCACAGGCGAGCTGCCGCAGCTCAGCGACGGCAACTTCCTGCTGCCCAAAGAGGACATCATCATGCACCTGCAGACTGTAAGTTACTGTGGCTGGCTGTGGGCTGTCGGTTGCCTGACAATGTGATTGGCAGTTCCATGAAGACATTGATGCGTTCCTCTCAGACCAGCAGCGCAGCGAGTCGTTCGCCTACCGCTCTATGATCTCTGAAAAGCTGCATCGTGTCATGGTGCGTGGCATTGTCCTCATGGAATTGCAGTGCAGAGACTGATCGCGAGAGTTGCTGTGTAGCTTTACTGCAGATGGGTCGATCCAGTCACGTATAAGGACATCACGCGTCCGCAGATGAAGAAGCACATTCCGTTCCCGATCAACCAGTTTGTGCCCAAGAAGATCCATGTGGAGACCATGAGCAAGCTCCGCGAGTTCGGCATCACCACTAAGGAGCAGGCCTATGTGATCGCGCGGGATTGCTACACGGCGCTCAATACCAAGCTCCAAAGCTCCAAGCACCCGTACTTCTTCGGCGCTCGCCCCAGCGCCTTGGACGTCGCAGTCTTTGGCCACATTGTGGACGCTATGGGCGACCCGCAGTTGGCGCAGACGGTGGTGCAGCATGCGCCTCTGCTCATCACGTTGTCCGAGCGGATCCGGGACACGTACTTCATGAACGGCCAAAAGCCTACGAGCCTTGCTTCGCCTGCGAACCAGGCATCTTACACGGAGAACCAGGCCAACTACTTCGCGTCGCTCGACAGCAGCTGGATGCAGAAGGCGTCTCCCTCGGTGCAACTGGCGTTCCTGGAACCGTACAAGAGTCTGAACTGGGGTCGACGAGAGTTGGTGGAGGAAGTCGCCAAAAAGCGCGAGGAGCAGGAGAAAAAATTGGAGCGCAAGGGCTACTTCAGTGTTGTCGAAGGATTTGAAAAGGGCACGAGAAACGTCGTCATCGGTGCGCTAGCGATGATTCTCGTGTACGCAGTCGCTCACCTCCCTCTCCAGTTTAGCGTCGTGGGCGATGACGATGAACACGAAGACGTGGAAGATGATAACGATAACTAGCTTCCTCAATTGGCGTGAATCGCAGACGCTAGAAGCCTTTGCATTGCTACAGTAGAAACACGTTGGTAAAACTTTCGGTATACGCACGTCACATCGCTCCTTGTTCGATTACTCTCGTCCTTTAAAAAAATAAATTACAGGTCCCAGTTTCGTTCACTTGGGTTGGACTATCGTTTGCCTTTTGCCTACGCGTACGAGCGTCTCACGCATAGACATACCTTCATAGGCTAAAGCTTCATGCACCTCAGCGCTTCGTTATTCCACAGGATTTTCAATCCCAATCACTTCATCTGCGCACTCACGCAGACAGTTAGACGAAATTAGACACTTGCCATCAAGAGAAGCATGATATGCACCTCCAGCTATAATATCAACGCTATGGCCAAGCAAATCGTCATCCGTTGGGTCAAGTGCAGACAAGGTGACTTTCTCCAAGAAGCCGTCGAAGCGTTGTTGGTCATCAAGCGTAACTAGGTCCTGGTATCATATAATTGAATGGAAGGGTCAGTCGCATGCAGACAAACCTCCCACCATGATTATGGAATACTGTACATTGTTGAAGGCCATCATAGCATCGACAGCGCTCTTCCATCCCTTGTGCATGATCGCTTGGCGTTTTTGCCGCTCTTTGTTGGCTTCTAGCTCCATTGTTAACATCGCTTGTCCTGGAGAAGGCGCCGAAAGCAATGAAGGGTCTTGCTTCTCGCGTTCTTTCAACATCAGCCTTAATCTCTGTTGATGAAAGAGTTCATACGCAGAGGCATGACCTTCGGTCATTATCATATGCGATCGCGGTGTTTGAGATGACCCCCATTCCTCTCGAGGAGTGTCGAAAGGTCTGCCGGCCGCAGCCGCAGCAGCTGCAGCAGCAGACGACGGAGGAAGACCGTTTGACCAAGCGTTTGTCGGCGCAGGTGCCGTCACGGTCATGGACGGATCGGCACCCATCATTGAATTCGATCCTGGGAATTGTTGCTGAGTCACTGATATAGACGACGGCGGGTATTGTGAGCCCATCTGCTGCGTTGCAAAAGATTGATTTTGGGGAATCGACATTGAAGGGTTCATCCCAGACGCGACCTGCATGAATAAGATATGAGCCAGCATTCGACTTACAAAGTAGTAAAGATTTGCTCGCACCTGAGACATTGCATCTGGAATACCTTGATATTGCATCCCAGCAGAAGTTACTTGCATTGACATTGGCATCTCCGGAGATACTCCAAAGTTCACTGGCACCGCATACTGCTGATTCATGTTGGCCTGCATCGGATATCCGGGCGGAACCACATAAGGGTTTTGCACGACGTTAACATTATACCCAGGAAAAATCATATGATTTGCAGGGGACATTGTCTTGGACGTATTTGGATTCGCCATTGCTCTGGTTGGTGCAGCTCCACCTGATGAAGGGTGAAATCGTTGACTCATTCGGAAGTTGTGGATCGATGCTGCCACGAGGTCGTTCATATTTTGAACAGAAGTATTGATATTCGAAGAAGTATCTACAGGATTGCTTGAATTCGCCATATTTCCGTTTGTCGAGGAAAAGTCAACGGATGAAATCGCAGCAATCGAGGCAGTCTGTAATGCGAGGTCAGACAAGTCGTCCATAGGTGGTACTGGATTAATCGGCTCGGCTTCGGCTTTCATCACAGGCGATGCGGTACGCGATTTCTGCCGGGTGGGAGTAGACTTGGTAGATTTTGGTTTCGATCGGTCAGCAATCTGGGCATCAACTGAAACGATAGGCGTAGTGTGAGCATCGCCTAGGTCTGATTTGTCTTCTTTTGAGGCAGCACGACGGCCTCGCATTAATGATTTCCATCTTATCTTCACCGCATCTTCTGTTCGACCCTGTATTGCAAATCTTTGTCACCTAACAATTCCGCGCTGGCGTAATGGATGACGACCGACCTTCAGTTGCTGAGCAATGATCGACCATCGGTTGCCAAGTTTCGCTTGCATCTCAATGATAATTTTGTCTTCGTCTTCTGTGTACGACCTGTTGTCAGGCACAATCTTAATGTGAGCACTTGACGATTGTAACGAGCATTATAAACTCACCCTTTGTTGATGTTTGGGTCCAAGTGGTTACACCATCTTTCTCTGCACTGCTTTGAACTGTTAAGCATGGCAAATGTACAGTAACGTTAGTTATGTGAAGTAAACTCCGCATGGAATCAATCATGCAACAAGCAGATCAAACGAACGTTCGTCCAGGAATCAGCGACGCGACTTGGCCCCAATTCTTTTTTCCTTCAGCCACCAAATCACGTAGTTTTGCATCTTCTTCCGGTGTCCAATGGCCCTGCACAATACAATAGTTTAGCACCTCAACGCAGCATGCATAGAACCAATTGCACTTGAACAATATTACCTTGATAAGGCCAGGTTTGAGCACCTTTGTCCACCGTTGTAAGCATTGTGTGTGATTACGACCAGGCACTTGATCTGCAATTGCCTAAGCATAATCAACAGCAGTCAAGCGTCAGCACAACAGCCTTTCCATACGGAGACCAGCATTGACGGACCTTCCAATTGCGCTCGCCACTTCGTTCGACTGCCAAACGGAGGGATTCGTCCTAGTTCAACGCCCATATACACGCGTTAGATTGGGAAACATAGCTGTCCCACTGTGTCAAGTGTACCTCATGCTTGGACCACCTTCGAGGATTGGATTTCTCTTTGGCTGGCGGTGCTTGTTTCACTGCTGTGAGGATCGAATGCGCATTGGGAACACCCATACCACCACCTTTGCGATCTTTCACCATCAGCTTCACTTGCGCATTGTCTTGCGATCCCGACGCAGTCGACCAGTCTTCGCTGTTGCTTTCCGAATCACCGGGCGAAGTCGTGGTGTTGGCGTCGTCCGGAAACTGCTTAGCTCGCTGCGCTGCAGGTGCAGGCAACATCTTCTTCAGGCTGTCGGTGCGCTCGCGTTTCTTTGGTGGTGACTTTTTCGGCGGTCCTGAGGGCACGAGCGGCACGAGATCATCGTCATCAGCCTCATCGTCGTCGTCGTCGTCGTCGTCGTCATCGTCGTTGCCATTGGCCTCGAAGTCCATGAGCAGATCGTTCGCCTCATCGTCGTCGTCGCCATAATCATCCGCATAGGCATCTTCGTCTTCTTCCTCTTCGTCGCCAGCAGCGCCATCAGTGTCATTCGGAACGCTGTCCAGCGCCGCAGCGATGCCACCAGGCGAAGCTGCGGAAGAGATGGACGTTTGATCGAGCGCCTTGCCCAAGGCCGAGAGATTTGATGCCTCTGTCGTCATGGGTGCACGTGTCGCACACGAGAGCGGAGCAGCGGGGGAGGGAGAGAGCGGAGGGGACCTTGATGCACAGCGGATCCAAGTAGCGGTGAGCGCGGGTGGTACGACGTTGGGCGGCAAATCGGGCGAACAGAGAAGAGAAACCTCAAGAGAGCGCAGGCATGTGCCGGCAACGCGTCGCGCTCGTTGCTCTTGGCTTCCTTTCTTTTTATTCCTCACATTGACATTGGGCCGAAAAAAAGCACCCCATGGGAAAGCAGATCGCGCTTGCGTTAGGTTGAACGTCGACGCTAAATCGTAGGTTTTTCTCAAACAAGTTGCAGTGCCACATACAGCAATAAGAGGTTTTTTGCTTGGGCATCATCACGATAAATCGTAGCGAATTAGCTGACTTTGGAGACATGGATGAACAGAGGGAGATGGGTCTCATTTTTTTTCACCCAAGGCACAAAATGACAACGCAGAAAAGAGCACACCATCGCAAGATACCCCAGAGGTTTGTCGTCCCCCCTTCCTCTCCTCTCCCCTCCTCCTGGCACGACCTTCCTCTCCAGATCCCCCACCCCTTCGGATGATCAACACCTGTTCTTGCGCCACAAGCTAGGGAATCGACACCCAAAAATAATGTGGACACATCAGTGTGGAAAACTTTATATTCAATCAACAGCGAGTGCAACAACATATTGCATTATAATTGGTTAAAAATAATCTGAAATAGCCGTTTTGCCAATGAAAGCCGCTTTTTGATCACAACATGGCGGACGTCGCAGTTGAACCGACTGCAGGTGTGATGGGGATGGCTCAAGCGATCTAAACTGCTCGGTCTTCATGAGACTGATAGCGTAGAGATATCAGCATATATACAAGCATGACATCTCGTGTGCTGTCTCTGCGGTTAGAATCCCCTCAATCGGCTTACAAGAGCAAATACGAGGAGCTCCAGCAGCTCTTTCTCGCTACGCAGCAGGTATTCACGTGATTCAAATAGCAACACGCGCTAATGCAACTAAAGCGATCTGAGTATTTGCTTGGTCTCTCAGGACAGTCATGAACTAGCGCTGCGGTACACGGCAGTGACGAGACTCACTCGCAGCTTGCAGGAGAAGAACGAGTATACGGCTTGCGTCGCAGTATCCCCTCATTATAGGCCTCATATGGATGTATTGATCCAGGTATCTCGTAAGCCAATTGAGTCAGTATGAACCAAGTGACTTTGAGTCCGACATCTCTGATGAAGAGCTTCACGGTCCAATTCGACCTCGGAAGAAGACCGCTCGCGCTTTGGAGGTATCATCCGACTGAGGCGCAGGCAGTCTTATGTCTCCATCAGACTCACTCACTTCCCATTGCAGATGGATAAAGCAGGGAAGACGACTTTATCAGCAGCAAAAGCCCAGGAGAATCACAAAGAGAAGCCGGCCAAAGTTGTGAAGCGGAAGCGACCTGCCGCTGGCTCGACGCCTTCAACAGCCTCGAAAAAGGTACCTGCTTACTTCAGTAAATTCATTTTACGCTCCATTGTTTTACTATTGAGTCGTGATATAGGCGTCTCCACGAGTCAAGAAGGGCAAGAAGCTGGTTGATTAAAGCCGTATTATATGAATCCCATTGACTCATCGAGTTTCTTTTCTTATGGCTGTGAGATCATGGGAATACTTCCCGAAAACAGCAGCAACCGAGAGCCCTCACGACAACCTTCGTCAGGGTCCTGCTGACGAACTTGCTGCAGCCAAGCCATCATATCCAGCACGTTCTCTCCCATCTCTTGACGTAGAAGAAATGGCGGGACAACCAAAAGAACGCGACTCAAAGAGAAAAGCACCTGGCGCCGTACTGCAGCAACTGAATTTGTGCGTTCATGCCACGCAAACTCCAGCAAACACTTGGCCATGGAGATCGTTTGAGGTGCATGGCCTGCACACTCGACAAAGCACGCCAATGCATGCAAAACATGAGCTAAGAACACCTGTTCAAGATCACTCAGGCCCTTGGTTCCTGCATGAGTCTGCACGTATTTCGCGTAGCCAAAAAGAAGAGGTGAGAAGAACCCAATTGCATGGTCAGCGAACGCGTTTTTCTTCGCTGGAGCTAATGGATCTCTTCGGTAGCCCCATCGGCGCGTCTTGAGGCCTTGCATTGTGCGCGTATCAAGGTCGTCTTGCAAGAGTTTCTTACTCGATGGAATCGCAGCAAAGACTCCAGTCTCGGACAGCTCTTGTGCAGCAGAAACCATCGCTTCAAGCGCATCAATGCGGGACTGAAACAGTTGTTCTCGCTCGAGTGCTTGGCTCTGCAGATACGGAATCACTTGTTGGGGAGATATCGCACATACTGCAGCAAGCGCCTTGGATCGAAGCACGCTGAAATTGGGCGTATTAAACTTGTCCTCCAGTCGAAGCAATGCAGCAACGACGACGTTCGCATTGTCATGCAAATCTCGCGGCCTTTTACGAAGCAGTGCCTCTGCTTCAGCCAGTGCTGTTTCTGTTTTCTCTCGATCTTCGTCGCTTTGTAGGCCAGCGATCAGATCCTTTAGATAGAGTGGCCGTCTTGCAGTCATGTCTTCTTCATCATCCTCCAGATCATACGGATCCAAACTCATGTCGGAGTCAGACGCCGAGTCTTCCTCATCGCTTTCGACTAACTCTTCATCATCACCATCGCTCTCCACCAGCTCGTCCGGGTCCAAGGCAAATACCTTGGCCGCTTTCTTGCGTCGTCGCTGAGATTTCGGAAGTTCATCAGGAGAATTTTGTTCAGCTGAATCATCAAGCGCTAGACCAGAAACCAGGCTTTCAAGATCTTCAGACGAGCCAAACGTATCTAGAGGGTCTTCTTCGTCTATCCCGAAGTCTAAAACATTATCGGGAGATAGGATCGTCGACAAACTCTCACCGACACGCATCCCAAGCGTTCGAATACGCTCGACGCTGTGTGCCATGTGGTCTTGTACGCCTTTGCACAGCTTTGCGGTCCACTCGCGCTTCTCGAATGCAGCTGCACTGGACCCGAGTTTTCGCAAGCTGTACCGAAGAAAGAAGCAAATCGACGCGTTCAATGCATAGTCTACTGAGGTTGGGAATCCATCTTGGCTCCAGCGACTGACGACCACGTCAAAAATGGTGTAAAGCGGGGCATCTCGAGCTTGCGTTGGATCACGAGCGAGCACATCCACCAGCACCCGCAAGAAATAGAGATCCGAAAACGGCTTGGCCAGCAAAAGTTTGTGACTGACGATGTACTGGAAGTGGCTGGTCGCACACAAATCCTCTGGCATCAACTCGATCAAGCGGTACTTTGCAGCTGAACGACCGGGTCGGCTGGGGTTCGTATTGGCAAGCTCCAAAGCAAATGCTTCGTAGCATGAATCAGACAGGCTCTTGAGCAGAAGCGCGTGCACTTTCAGGCTTTCAACAGAGGTAGTGGGCTCAAGCGCAGACAGCCATGCTTGGACAAAGGCTTCTCTTTGCCCCACACGCATCATTTTGTCGCTAAACATGCGAAACACCTGAGACGTCGACGGCAACTGCGTCTTGTTGGCGTAATGCTCCAGAAGAACGCGAAATAAATGTCCTCCCAGCAGCTTAAAGTAATGACGTGGTCGAAAGAATGAAGGAGTGGCGCGCTGTTGCCGATTGAATACGAGATCTGGGTCAGAACCACCACGACTGGTATGAGTGTGGCAAGCCCATTTGATGAATACATCATGGTTTACTCACCTGGTAATGATCCGAGATAGGATACGAGTGGCTGTAAACTCGCCAGACTTCTTGCATGTGTCTACATTGGCATATCAGCATGGACCCACTTCCAACAATTGAAGATCGCACAGACCTCAAGCTCCAGCATTGTCTTCACAGCGTCGTTTAATGCACCAGCAGTCATCGTTTGTTCCAGCAATCGTACACAGTGCGTCACAGTGGTCTTCACATCTTCTTCTGAATGGTCCTCGTTCGCAGTGGAAGCTTGTGTCTTGGCCGTGGCGAGCGTTGAGATCAGCGCATCGAGCGACTTGATCGCAGGCACGTGCGGCAGCGCAAAGAAGACGTCAAAAGCGCTCTCGCGCTGCTGGTCCGAGAAACAAATCTCCAGTCGATTGGCCACAAATCCCAACACAAACGCAGCGACATCTCGATACAGGTGGCTCAGGTATGCAGGCTAACAACCACGCAGGATTAGTCATCCACCTTTAGCATTGAGTGCATAGTTTCTCACCTTCCACTGTGCAAAACATTCCTCTGAGCGGACGAGCGGACCTGCCAGCTCCTGCAGCAGACGCACAGCCTCATTGATATCGTATCGCTGCTCTGCCGCCACAATCGCGCGCTTGGTTGTGTCCACGAACGCGCGCAGCTCCGGTAGCTCCATTCCGCTCTGGGCTTGTTGATAAGTTCGTAACCTTTTTTTCAGCCAATCACAGCGGAGTATTGTAGCAGCGTAACCTCCGCGTAACCAGATCTCAATTGATTTGCAAGTGTATGTATAAATGGTACTTAAGCCGAATGCTCTCGTTGCAGCAGAGATACGAAGCTGCCGAATCGGCTACGCTGTGTGCGAAGCGCGACGGCACAGACGCCCACGACGCAAACCAGCAGCATTGAGGACGAGCTAAAGTCCGTCACGGTCTCCATGACACTGGAGCTGAAGCCGCGCGTGGCGTATCGCATGGACCAGATATCGGCGTCCTGGTGGTTGTACACGGTCTGCATGAAGGCAGCGATGTGGTCCGGACGCAGATTAGCAGGATCCAGCGACGCGATCTCGACTTCGGGCGCGTAGCAGCTGTGGCAGTCCACGACCGAGGGCCAGATCGGACGCTTGGTCACTCGGTTCACGATGTTATGCATCTTCCAGAGCCATAAAGTCACAGCCTGCGTGCCCTCTGCATCCCTTTCCGCGAGCTCTTCCATCTTGCTCAGCGGATTGGCTTGCATGAAGTGTTTGACGCACTCTTCACAACCGAAGAAGTGCATGATGAACAGTCGGATGGCCGAGGCGATTGCGCTGGGCTTCCACGTCGACGTCGTGCTCACGCTCATGCTGTGGAACAGTGTCCAGAGGCCGCACGTGTACGTGTGACAATGAGCCCAGCCTTGCTCTTCGTTGGATACCAGCAGTGTGCTGGGGAACGTCGTGCGCTGGGCTTTTTCCTTCCACTGGTCCAGCATGCGCTGCCAGGAGCTGTGGTCCCACAGCGCGCGCTTGCGCATATCCGTGGCGAGATTGGCGAATACGTCGCGGTTGACCTGCATGGGGAACGAAGCGCCCAGCGCCTCGATCCACTCGAGCGCTGCCTCATAGCGCTCGCCCTCGAGCACGGTAGTGCCCATGAAGAAGCCGTTCTCGAGCGTGAAGATGGCAGCAGCTCCAGCGTCCTGCAGATGGCGGAACTTCATGGTCATGGACTGCTCGACCGATTTGTCTGTATCGTCGCCAAAGCCCTCGGCGATGACCCCGTGGCGCACCATCTCCATGCGCTTCTCGATGCTCTGACCGCCAATGCCCGAGGGCATGCCAGCTTCCTTGAGCGCCTTCTCGGCCCACTCGACGATGTTCTGCATGGTACGGCGGCCGCCCATGCCACCCAAGCGCTTGGTCTTGGATGCGCCCTTTGGCACGTGGTACATCTTGATGGCCGGATAGCCCTTCACTTCCTCCAGGATGCACACGTCGTTGTTCTTGGCGCAGTCCACTGCGCCGACGTGGACCATAGCGCTGTTCTCGTAGAAGCGCGCGACCTTCTCCCATTCGGGCGCGAACTGGCGGCAGTGCGGACACCAGGGCGCATAGAAGTCCACGATCCAGACCTCGTTCTCGCTCGCAAGCATCTTTGCGTAGTTGTCGTCGTCGATGACTGTCACCTTGGACGACGCCTCGGTGAACAGCGGCCGGTTGTCGCGGAACAGACCGGCCATTGCCGCGGGTGTGGTCGCCAGCAAAAGCGCTGCAGCCAGCAGCAGAGATCGCATCACTTGTCTCGGTCTTGCTCGTCTGATAGAGAAATGAGCGCGTTGGCGCGCGGCGAGCAGCTCGTTTTTGTTGCCGCCGCTGCCGCGTGGACTAGGAATCGGTTTCAGCAGGTTTATCAAGCTATGCGTAAATTACGCGTCCAATATGTGTATTTTTGGTCCTGGGAGCGAGGATATATTCGGATCACCGGTTTTAAAACGGAATGATAGTCAGATGGGAGCGTGTCCATGCTGGTGCCAGACGCGAGAAGAAAACTGCGCGTCCATGTTGACAAAGGCTGGATTTTTCTACCGGAGTGGATCAATATGTGGCGTCATTTAATGTCGACGCCACGTTTGTGGGTAACATCGCGGATGATTCAGATTGAGAAGCCGATTGAGCAAGAGGGTACGTTGAGTAAGTTACTTGAATGCATCTTGAAAGGGTGCACAAGATGATTCACATATTACACACGTACTAAAATTAGTACTACACATTATTGATTCCTCATAGACGGTTGATGCAAGACTTTATTGTAACATAGCTTTAGTTATAGCAGGATAGACAGAGGCCGTCGAACGGAACAATATCGGAGGAAGACGACGAAAACAATTGGTCACCGAGGTGCAGCGGGAAGTGCAGCGATATGCATGCCGAATGACAGTTGTCCTATATGAACATGCGCTTTGCATATCGATCAAGCGTGGTTGCTGTTACTACGGACGACAAGCTATAGCAATAGGGCACTTGTTGCGATCTAGAGTGACGTTCAACTTGCAGGGTGATGCTCCTCTCCGGTGAGACAAGACGAGTTACACTAGTTATGTCAGTTGTGTTTCCTTTCGAGAACAGTATCGTAACCTTGTAATATATCTCATTTTGCCCCCTTCTTCGCAAGTGGTTATGAGCCCAACTGCTTGGGGTTCTTTGTGATTGCATCCGAGTCATCATGGAAGAGAAGACAAACGGTAAGGAAGCAACTGTGTCGCAGCTCAAGGATAAGGATAGTGATTTCAACTGTGGTACGAGCGTACCAAACTGAGCTGGACGCGAAAGGTTTATGGGATGACTTTTGCGCAAAGCGAGAGACGGTTCCAGATGCCAAGATGAAGAAAGACGCGTACGAGAAGCATGTACAGCGTCGGAAGATTTTCGGTGGAAGATTGACAAGTCTTTCTATCCCGAGATCTCGAAGATGATGCACGATGAAGAAACACCGTATGATATTCTCATCCGTGCGAAAGATCTTGTGGGTGCTACAAAGCTCTCTCTCGTGCATCAGTTGCGCTCTGTGATGGAAATATATAAGAAGGGTACCAATCTGCTCACGTTCATTGAGAAGCTTAAGGAAGGATTTACGAAGCTCGAAACACCGACTACCAGGACGCAGCGCTGGCATGCTTGATGTGGCACTGCTTCAGTCGGTCTTCTGATCTTGGCTACATTCAGAAGCAGCACGTGTCAGTATCAGCAGATGGAGTGTTTTACCTGCGACTGCTGCGCGTCAAGACGGCAGAAGAACAGGGACTCACGCTTGTTCCTAAAAAGGAGGACTTTCTGACGTGCCCGCTACACTCGCTGGCGGTTGCTCTGGCGATGCAGGAAGCTCCATGCGCATCGCAGCTTGGACAGCTCCCTGGGTTGGTACCTTAAGTCACAACTGCTTCGATGCTCGACGCCGGTGCTTCGCTCCAAGACCTGCTTTCAGACGATCCGGGGTCGCTCCAGCTTGCTGTGGGGTCATCTCAATTCATTAGCAATTCAATGGCAACTCATTTCCATGAATATAGGTCTGCCGCTGCCGGAGTTTCTCAAGTCGTACGTCTTTGTGATGGTGCTGAATGACACGAACGAGAATATTCTGCGGTCGTATCTCGTTCACTCGCTTGCTGAAGGCACGGAGCTCAAGCTTAAAAAGCTCGTGGAGCTGCTGGAGTCAAGCTACATTGAAATGAAACGACGTGGTCAGTTGGAAGGACACGCACAGGACGACAAAACGTCGGAGTCTGCTTTGGCTGTGGCCAAGTCGAAGTACAGTGGCGATCGGCTGCGGCGACAAGCAATACAAGAAGATGAATGCCATCACTGCCATTTGCATGGTCATGGCTGTTCTATCTAGCGAAGGTCAAGGGTAGATGGCGACATCCACTGCCGCAACAAGAAAGGCCGCACTGATGACGATCGAGATCCCACGCGTCGAAACAAGAAGCGCATTACTGACAGCAACACCGACAAGGCGAATCAGAAGAAACAGAAAAGTGATTATGATGATGCCAAGGCCTTCCTGACCTTTCATTCGGATTCAGACTCTGCGTTGATGGCCATGGACGTTCGCTGCTACCGGGAGAAGACGAAGAATGATGAGTGGGTTATAGATTCTGGCTCAACACGTCACATGACTTATTGCATGGAAGGTCTCGTCAACTACCATTCTATCTCTACTGCTGTTCGAGTGGGGGGCGATTTTGAACTGCATGCCATGGGAGTTGGCGACAAGGAAGTGACCTTGAAAACGTATTCGGTGTGTTTTATTCTAAGGAAACTTGTCAACGCAGTTGTAGACAGAAGCAGCTATGACTTGTGCGTATTGTTTGAACCTGTTACCAACCAAGGTCCTCGGCGTGCTGTCTCCTTATAAGCTGTCGCGTGGCGAAAATCCACCATTTCGACATTTTGCGAGTCTTTGGGTGCTTAGCGTACGTGTCTATCGACAAGGACGAACGATTGAAACTCGAAGAGCGCGCACGCAAGAGACCATGTTCGTTGGCTACCGGACTGATCGCCGCGGGTACATACTACTGAACTGTGCGACGTTAAAGACGGTGTACAGCCATTCAGTTGTACTCGTGGAGGATGAATTCCCAGTACTGGCACCAGTTGAGGAGGCGAATATCAACCGCCGTGCTGAAACCCAACGTAGGGAACAAGCACAGCAGCGTCGCAAAGAAGGAATTGCAACGTATAACGATAACATGAACATCCGTGAATCTGCTACCCACCTCTTTAACTACCTGCTGCCTCTCGAGAACGGGGATGATGACACGAGTAGTGAGAAACGCGTCAGTGATGGCCAGGCCAGCGGATCGGAGAGCACTATCGTTCCACAAGTCGACCATGATGCAGTCGACACCAACACGAGCAGCGCAGAAGACGCTGGCTCATTGTCAACAGGTGCAAACAGCAAAGGCCAAAGCAACAACTGCGAGAGCCGCCTAATTCCTGGTAGACCCACGTCTGATTAACGTGGACGACTTTTGGATGCATTCAACCAGCCACACATTAGAGAGAAAAGAACCGAAAATATCAAATGGAACAAGAGGTGGGACCAGTACTCAAGCAGGACTGAAAGATGTCCATGATGCCAACGATGAAGATATTGGCATGACAAGTGAGAATGAATGTGCCGAGGTGAATAATAACGGAGGACATGATCTCAATGCGGGGTTTCTCCATGAGAGCAAGGCAGCAACTCGACAATCGTCGAGAATCACTCACTCGACAGATCACGATGCTAACGAAAGAGCAAGAAAGCATAAGAGATCTAATCGCGAGGAGCCGACGCGTTCAAGTTGGACAACAAGTCAGTCAACACGGAGCGGACGCAGAACGAAGCCACCTCGTTGGACGGACGACTTTGTCATGATGGCCAGCGTGATCAAATCTAATAACGAATTGGTTTGTGAAGAGCGTTACACAACGATGGCAAGCAGAGACGTACGTGCTTACTCCATCGATTGTGGAAGAGCCTGCAACCTTCGAAGATGCTATGAAATCGTCCGAGGTCATGCAGTGGAAACGAGCCACTGACAAGGAATACAACTCGTTGATGGAAAATGGGACCTGGGAATTAGTTCCATATTCACCAGGCATGGAGCTTCTGAAGAACTGGGTACCGTAAATCACGATGGACTTGCAACATCGACTGATCTGGTAAAAACCAAAACACATCCCTTTTTTCCACACAACCATTTTTTTCTGGAGGTGACACCCCTCCGGACGACCGACTCCCCTACTTGTGGCTTAGCCGAAAACTAAAGTATCGTATTAAAAGAGGGTACGGATTGTGACACATTTTCTCGTTTAATGGTAGCATGTCCTTCCTTACCTTTTCATTGTCCAAAAGCGAATCCATCAATGGCCAAGATGGTTGTGCCTCGGTTTGGGGTTCCAAGCTTAAAGCGTCCCTGGACAACCGATTAAGTAGTAAACAAAAGTAAACACACATTTGAATGCACTGCTATTCATCTCCTTAAAGAATATCTATCTATCCATTGGGAGGGAACGTAGCAAAGCGCCAGTCTTGACCGCGAGGCATCACAGCAACGACACCAGCTCTAATGCTCTCATCCAGCTGGGAGAGAGCATCGAGCTTTAGCTTGTTGATCGTGGAGACCACGCGTGCTCTTCCGTCCATCCAATTGTGATCCACTTAATCATTACTATACGCTAACCTAGTCGACTAGAACGTAGCCGGTTATATTTCCATTTGAACCGAGAACCATGTCTGTAGTTTTTACCTTTTACACAACCAAATTCGAGGTTTTTACCATGTTGCAAGTCCTTCGTGATTTACGGTACTGCGAGTGAAGTATAATGCCGACGGAACGATTGAGAGGTTTAAAGCGCGACTTGTAGTGAAGGGCTATCTCCAAGAATATGGAATCGACTACTTAGAGGTCTTTGCACCATTGTGCGGTTCGAATCTCTGCGATTTCTGCATGCGTTTTGAGCCACGAGGAACTACGAGAACTAACAAATGGATGTGACCACTGTCTTTTTTAACGGACGATCTACGTGGTCGTGTTCATGCAGCAGCCCGAAGGATATGTCGTACAAGGAAAAGAAGACCATGTCTGTCGTCTTCGCAAGTCGCTCTATGGATTAAAACAAGCTCCCCGAGTATGGTATAGGCTTCTGCGCGAATGGCTCGAACGCAATGGATTTTCCATGCTCGAAACAGAAGCCTGTGTCGGCGTCAAGATCATCGACGGCGTGCCATGCTTTATCTCTATCTACGTGGACGATTTGCTCCTGTTTGTGCCGACGATGACGATCATCAAGGACTTTAAACGTATGCTCAAAGACAAGTTCAAAATGAAAGACCTCGGACCTAACCACTACATCCTTGGCTGGGAGATTCAACGCGATCGTGAGAAGTGTGTAATCAAGATCACGCAACACAAATACACCACCGAGATCCTCGAGAAATTCAACATGAGCGCATGCAATGGAGCTCTCACTCCAAGCAGGCCAGACTTGGTGTTGTCGAAGTCGTTGTTGGTGCTACGGATCCCGATGAGATCCAACTCATGCAGGGCAAGCCGTATCGAGTAACCGTTGGCTCACTTGATGTATCTCATGCTCGGTACCAGACCCGACATCGCGTTTGCTGTGCGCGAGTGTAGCCAGTTTCTTGCGAATCCTGGCATCGCGCATTGGCGAGAGGTAAAGATGATCTTTCGTTATCTGAAAAAGACCGTGGAGTTCGGTCTTGTGCTTGGTGGACAAGAGTTTGCAGAAAAACCATTTCAACATCATCTACTCGCGTTTAGTGACGCTGATTTCGCATCACATCCAGATCGGCATTCCATTGCCGGCTATGTGACCATGCTTGGAGTCAGTCTCGTATCGTGGCGTAGCCAAGCCGAGAAAACGATTGCGCTGTACACGACCGAAGCCGAATAAATCGCGTTTAGTCTACTTGTCCAAGAGGTAGTATATCTAGGCATTTTGATTGAAGAACTACTGAAGGAGCACCCGCAAGCAACAGTGATCTATGTGGACAATGCCAGTGCGTTGAGACTCGTGAAGAATCCTGAATTTCATTTCAAGACCAAGACCATCGACGTGAAGCATCACTTCGCACGTGAAAAAGAGGACAACAAAGAGATTCAAGTCGAGAAAGATGCAGGTTCCGCCAACGTAGCTGACATGTTCACAAAATCCCTACCACTCGTCGCGTTTGAGGAACATCGTGATACACTACGGGTCGTCCAAGTACATGGAGACCTTTGAGTGGCCACATGCAGGGTGATGCTCCTCTCCCGTAAAACAAGACGAATTACGCTAGTTATGTCAGTTATGTATCCTTTCGAGAGCAAAAAGCAGTATCGTAACCTTGTAATATCCTCATTTTGCCCCCTTCTTCGTAAGTCGATCAAGCCTGGTTGCTGTTACTACGGACGACAAGCGATAACAACAGGGCACTTGTTGCGATCTGAATGACGTTCAAAGCGAAAACTAAGCAACTCAAAACTGTAATCTCAAGATCATGTCATCTTCGCTCTTTTCTTCACGTGATTTTATGGCATTTTGCTGCGCTTACCCAACATCAAATTAATCTCGCATTGCAGCCACAACTCAATTACCTCTCATAAATTAACAGCCAATGAGAGTTGCCAGCCCACTGTCCATAATGTACCGAGAGCATCACGAGCAGCAAAGTATTTTTCAAATTCTCCTTTGTGCGTTGTAAAAAATCGGCCAAAAGCTGAGCCAGTCCAGAAATACGTCAAAGTTTGCGTGATCTAGAGTTATATTCCTTCTTGTGCCCCTCATGAGCGGTTTTCACAACCTATTCGGCAACCGCCTCATAAAGTCGCTTTCTCAAGAAAAAAATGCCTCATTTGACGTAATGAACTTGATAGACTACTATAGAATAGAGAATTCACGTCTTGGTCGAGCTATTTCTTGTTCTGAACTCTGCCCGCGTTTTCTGTAAACGCATGAAACACGATGGCTGAGATGCTGGAGATATTCATTCGCTTTGAAAGTAGAAGGTCAATAAGCTTGACCATCTCTCAGACCGGAACACGCGCTCGCTCGTTCAAGTGTTCCCAACTGGCTCGTTGCCTCTGGTGCTCTTGTGCTCTCATATTTTCTATCCGTTGCACTTGATCGACTTTCAACACCGACACAACCACATCTTTGGTCGGAACTACCACTAGCACGTGAATTTGCCTATTCTGTATCGCAGACATGTTCTTGTCACGCAGCTATTCCTGAACGCTCCACGTTGACCTTAATTCCTCTCCTTTGATCATCGCCTGAATGTCTTCATGAATTTCTCCTTTTAAAAGGTTCAGCGCAGAAGTATCTTCGTCTGGTGACCACGCGTCGTCCTTCTTGGCCAAGTACAGTCGCAGTTCATTCGCATCGCAATTGATTTCAATTGAATTTTTCCCCTTGTTCGCTTACTTCAAGTCCTCCACAGATTGACTCGCATCGATATCTACACGGAATGCGCTTCCTGCCGCTCCAAACAACGCACAAAATAGCTTCACCATTGTCCCTTTTACCTCATTTTCCGATGTCGCAGTTGTCATCTTACATCTCAATTTCGTTCCGGAATTTGATGCCACCATGAGAAAATAGCAATGTTTTTGACCGTATATCCAAAGGAAGCCACACGAGAAAACTGAAAGCTGTCGATGATGCGGCTGTGGCGGCAGAGGAATATTGCCGTAGAGGCTACCAGCGCAAATTTTGCAACGATGAAGACTCATTTAATGTAGCGGAAGATTATTAACCGGGTCTATTCTGGTCTGGGTCTAGGATTGGGTCTGTTCGTTTTTATGCGGGTGTAGAAATGGTCTATATGGAACAGGAATAGTAGCCCTGCCTGCACAACCCCAAAAGAAACCGCTGCCCCTAATATACCTCACAAAACCTTCGCCACTCTCAGCTCATTCACCACGCTTGACCAGACTAGGCAGACGAAAAAAGAAGACGATGCCTCTTCCAGTAATGCAGGCGCCAATGGCGCCTTTCATGACGTTAACTTTTTCCCTCCTCCGTCGCCTTCCGATTCAAGCTCATCTGCTGGTTCTCGTGGTTCAGTATGTGCATTCAATTGGTCTGGCGTGAGTCGGGGCAGAGTTCACAGCTTTTTCGGTCTACTAAATGATGCGTCTCACTCATTACAAAGTGAACAAAGTCTCTCCCCACCAAAATCACTTGAAGGCCTAACCGTTGGACTACGTACGCAATCACTAAGTGTGTCTCGCGCACCAGCGACACCTTGCAAATCTGCAAGAACAAAATCCAGCAAGAAAGCCCGTACTGGATCGCCGAAGTCTCATCGTGCGTCAGCAGTACGCCGACCATCTCCTGTTAAAGCCAAAAAGAAAATTAGCATTTTGAACAAGACGGTCTTTTACATGAATGGATACAGTTACACTCAGAGCTATGACTCGAACCATAGAATTACGTACCGCTGCAGCTACTACAGGACGATGAAATGCACTGGCAAATTGTATTTTCTGTTCGCAACTCATCGATTTGCAATCCGTGGTCAGCATTTTTGTGGCCTTAACGGTGAAGAGCAAGAGGAAGAGATTCAGTTCGGCCGCAGCATCCAGTTCAAAATGAAAGAAGCAGTAGACTCCTATGCAATCGGCGACTACAAACTGACTGCTAGTGCAATTTGGAGCCTGTATGCTCAATTTTACAAAGAAAACCGGAATTGTGTACTGCGCGGCCTAACTCGTGAGCAAGTAGAGCGCAGAGTTTATCGCACTCGAATGGAGCACTTCGGGGTTGGTTATTTTCACCAAGTTGAATCTTTCCCTATAAATAAAGTGCCTAGGACCCTCGTAAATTTCTTTCAATTCCATCACGATTACGTTGATGAAAAAACCTGATAAATTAGAAAGGCTGGCGACGATAGCCTTGATAGCTGAGATGCTTAGCCATGAGCAACGACATCTCCTGTATTTTTATTTGATGCACAAAGCTAATGCACTACATTTTGCTCAATAATTTCATTCATTAATACCGATAGGCAGTTTGCATTAACAGAGGCCCGCCGGGCCGCATCACTTCATTAGCCTTCAGATGTACTCCTTGACGTTGTGGCGTCCGCAGTAGTACATCGACGTGGCTGGAGTCCGGTGTACCTGGGTTGGGTCAGTGCCCAGCCAAACTGGCACGCCATCTAAATTCCTCAGGACTGGATTTAAAACGAAGGAAGTCGTTTTACGAGACCTGATTTGCACACGCAGCCGCATTCCGGGCCACAACGGACGTCGCACTGTCCGCATTGGCAATGATCGCATGTTTCGATGCACCCCACGCGGCTTTGCTTGTGTATTGTTTTTATGGTCTTTGAAAAATTAACTGGTCTCTATCGCCGGTGTTTATGCTCTTACCAGCGATCGTTCTGCAGACACGTATTTTGACGTTTTCACAATATCTCGCTGGCAACAGATCTGAAAATGAAACTTGCAAGTATTATGTGTAGGATTGATGGACATGACAACGCTTCAGTCTGGAAAGGATGTTATTGGGTGTTACTTTCACTTCAAGCAGGCCATGCAGTGCTATATGAAGAAAATTCACATCAGCGAACCCCAGTGCAAAACCGCGATGCGCAAAGGCATATTGGACATGCTCACAATAATCGAGCCATCCAAGATCATGTCCCATGGTATTACGTGGGTTCGCGATGGTATCCACCGTGAGTGTAAGGCAATTGGAGTAATATACTCAAAGCAACATGGACCAAATTCTGGTCTTACTTCCATCGTACATGGATAGTTCGTTTTCCTCCAGTAAATGGAATGTGTTTGGACTGGGTAGTCAGCTTGTGACCAGAACAAAAAAAATAATTTTTAGAACGATTCACCAGCGAGCTGAATTCCTCTCTCAAAGGCTCGCACCCATGCATGGAGACATTTCTTGGCATCATACACGATATATCGTTATAGAAAGTTGAAAAGCTGAATGATGTGATTAATTGTCGAACAAAAGCGACAGAAAGATTATAATAAAGCTTCCCCATTATATCATCTCATTTTCAGACGCTCCGTACATAGAGATGGAAGAGAACGCATCAGATGAAGAAGATGTGAGTGATCAGATGGATAATACAACAGGCAATGATGACTATAATGACCATAATGATGTGAGTGAGGCTGATGCTTTCAGCGAGTCAGTCATGATGAGGCCGAAGCTAACGATGAAGTCGACTATTTGTTTGATTTTGATGGAGATCGTGCAGACTCACATTTATTCACGCCCGCTTCTGAAATCATGACCTCCACATCCACTACTGAAACGGATACCCCTGGAGATCGTTACCGCAACTATGGGTCCTGCATTCTTGCGTGTTTCAAAACGTTGCTCTCTGAGTGATAGTCACGTGGATCGCCGCCAGATTCGGAGCCAGTTCAGAGCCAGTACGACGCAACATGAGGAAGAGCATGATTCAGGTCGTTCTGGTGGTAAACAGACGATGGCGCGGGCCAAGCGTGATGTAAGCCTAGGATCGCGTAGCAAACGTCGCGCTTTGGTGTTTAAGCACGTTGCTTCAAAGTCAAAGCGTAAACGTACTCCAAGACAATATGCGCACCCACAAGAATCCACATGAAGCACGCTAGATGTAGGAAGCGGGACAAAATAGGACCTGATGCATATCAATCCCACTGATCTATCGTGCATTATTTCTGCATGGGTTGCGTGGTTACGATAGATTATACTGTGTGGTTCAAATCCGTGGTCTGGCCGTAACGTGGGCCATTTTAAATTCTACGATGATTGATTCGTCTGCCGGCCGCAGTAAAAATTCGAGAACGTCCAAGAAGTCCGGGGCCCACCCAAACCTGTGCACATTCGTCGTTCTACAGATTGGAATAGCGACTAGGTTGAACGCCTCGTGCGCTGGCAAGGACAGCCTCTGAGTGACCACATCGACCGTTGCACTTGCCGCAATTACAGGCGCGAACGACTCAATCTTGGGAGAATCTTGCTGTC
Source organism: Elongisporangium prolatum (assembly GCA_023335875.1). Taxonomy (NCBI): domain Eukaryota; phylum Oomycota; class Peronosporomycetes; order Pythiales; family Pythiaceae; genus Elongisporangium; species Elongisporangium prolatum. The sequence continues at coordinate 6,095 of JAADVW010000204.1, read as the reverse complement.
ATCAGAAAATTGGCCGCAGCATTCTCTCTGCGAAAAACTAAGCGCCACTCGACGTTGCTCCCGATACCGAAGTCGCGACGCACTTGAAAAATGGTCGAGGTAGGCTGCACCTTTCTTGTGCTGTCGATTCTTCGACAAATATTGTCACGAATCAGGTGCGCGAGCTTGTATCCAGCATCCGCAGGTCGCACTGCAGTGATCTGGCTGAATATGTCGTCGTGCCATTGCTTACGCAGGTTTGCTTTCAATGAGAAATTCCACGCTAGATCGGCTGCTTGCGAAACCGATGAGGCATGAGCGGAACCTTCAGTAGAGTAACGACGATAGTTTTGGCGTAAACGCGACTCCCTTCGTCCAGTGCCCACTAAAGTCGTCCCACCGGAGCAGGATGGGCTTCGGAGGCGACGGGCGACTACTTCATCTCGTTCACCAGCATGTACTGTGTCTTGATGCGGCCAATGCCGCCGAGACAGGGCCGACCGACAAGAGGAAAGTGCTCCATGAAATGCCTGGAAGGCTTATTGCCCGAAATTTCTTGGTCAGAACCTCTATGACCTTTATACTTTTGTCGTTTTTGATTTTGAGTTGTTGTGATGTTTGGTTGTTATCTTATTATTTGTGTGTGAACATAAGAAAAAACATCGTAAAGATTTATACATGTTAACGCGTTTTTGTCGCCAACAAGAGAGTGGGACTGTCGCCATCCGTATGCCGCCGTCACTCCCCCTCAACTTGCTGTCACTCCATTTCGCTCAATGCAATCAACTTCAGCAGTTGCGGAGTCGGGAGAGGCTTCGTGAGGAAATCCGCGATCTGAAGTGCTGACGGTACGTGCTTACGCCTTGTGCGACTTGGTCGCGTACAAAGTGGTAGCGAAGAGCGATGTGCTTTACTCGCGGTGAGTATCCTGTGTTCGTCGCCTTGCATACCACGGACTTGTTGTCAACCCATACTGTTGTTGGAGTGTTTTGTTGAATCCCAATTTCAACGAGTAGGTGACGAAGCCAAAGTACTTCTTGGCAGGTAAAGGACAGTGCAATGTACTCCGCTTCGACAGACGATGAGGCCACAGTTGGCTACTTTTTGCTCTTGAAAATCACTGGTGCTCCGCCCAGTTGAATCAAAATCCCGGATGTCGATCGTCTAGACGCAGTATCGCCACCCCAATTAGCGTCACTGTAGGCAGAAACGATAAATCGATTGTCACTGTTGCGTCTGAACTTAATACCGAGTTCATCGTTCCTTTCAAGTATTGTAGGACACGAAGTGCTGCCCGCCGGTGCATTTGGTGTGGCTCTTCGAGAAACTGGGAAAGAATTGATAAGTGCACACAGATATCCGGACGAGAACCGTTAGCAATATAGAGAAGGGATCCAATGAGTTCACGATACTCGTTATTGGCTGGCAGCTTCTGATTTTCATCAGTCGGATTCAGATCCTGGCCCAAAACACATGGATTCCGCACGCATCCTTTTGCTCAAATCTATAAGTAAGCGAACGATGCACTGCGTTTGGTTTAATGTGAGCTCCCCCTCAATCGGACGATAATCAGTTTCCATACCCAGAACGTAGCGAACGTCACCAAGAGATTTTATCTTGAATCTGCCTCCTAGTTGTGATTTGATTCGTTCGCTTCAGCAGGATCTTTGCATCCAATCATCAAATCATCAACGTAGAGGACTATAAGAATCAGTCTATCACTCGTGACACGAATACAGAGGCATGTGTCACTTTCGCATTGGCGAAAGCCAATCGACAGAAACGTATCGCGAATTGTAACATACTAGACGGCAGCAGCTTGCTTCAGGCCGTATAAACTGCGAAGTAACATTGTTCTTTGAAGCTTTCACACCTTTTGTAATGGTATGTATACAGTCTCAGTAAGATCGCCATTCGAAAATGCTGTTTCAAAGTCGTATTGGTTGATGCAGTACTTCAGTCGGCAACAAATTACAGAAACACTCGGATTGTGTTCATACTCGCAACAGGGGAATACGTGGCCGTGTAGTCAGCACCGAACGTTTGCAGAAATCCAAGGGCAACGAGTCTGGCCTTGTATCGAGTCACATTGCCATTCTGGCCAGTTTTAATAGCAAACACCCATTTGTTTCCGATAACTTTCGCTCTATCAGGTCGATCGACGATATGCCGCGTATAGTTCTAAACGTGAGACTCAATTTCTAAGCACACAGCTTCTTTCCAGCGGTCCGCATCTGGTGAGGATATGGCTTCTTCGTAAGGCTGCGGGGTTTCGAGTGCTGCAAGTGTAATCTCGTATTTGTCATCGGTTCGCTGTCTCTTGTTGCCGCGTTCACCGTCATCATGACCTTCTTCTAGGGTATCAGTGCCGTCAGTAAGTTTTGGTACTTGGCGAGATGTCTCGCAAGAAGGTAGAAGCCGATTTCCACTTCCGTTTTCTGGGCTTGAAGATGGCAACATCAATCGAGAGGTACGTGTGCGAGGTATTAAGCTTGGTAGAATCCGTTGCTGCACGCTGACAGGGCAAGCTTGTGCTTTGCTAAAAACAATTCGATTCTCTTCAGGTCGATTCATATTCGCTACAGCATTCGATGCAGGATAATTGACAGCGATTGGTTCCAAATGACCAGGACCAGTGCGCATTGTTCCAATATGAACAGAAGGCACATGAACGGGACTTATAACATCAACGATTGATTGTGGCATTGACTGAACTGCTCTGGACCTGTTCCCCCCGCCATAAGAGAGTTCAGTTCAGGTCGAGGTACAATCTCGGAACTGGAACCAGCGGGTGTCCTCGAATCAAAAGCAGGGTGCGTATTGTCGGTCATTATCACATTATTATCATCAATTCCATTGTCATCAACATCCATTTGATCCGAACGATTGATCGGAGGTGCTGTTTGTTCAGTATCCACTAAAATTAATTGTTGCTGAACGCTCTTTGACCATCATGAGGCAACGCAATGTACGCACCTGGGGATTGCTCATTCAAAATCACACTGCGGGTTACAACGACTCGCTCATCTTCTATATCCCAGACACGATATCCTTTGGTCCCGTCGACGTAACCAAGGAAAATGCAATGGTGCGCCTTCGTATCCCATTTCTTTCGCTTTGACTTGTCGACATACACAAATCCACGTGCGCCAAACGCTCGTAGGTGATTCAATCGAGGTCTTTGCTTGTAGAATGTAGAATAATTCAAAAAGAGTCGCATCACGCCTCGCAGTGTTTGAAGACGGTTGATCAAATGTGTTGCAGTGTGAACTGCCTCTCCCCACCAATAATTTTCCAGATGCTGATGATAAAGCATTGAACGCGCCATCTCGACCAGAGTACGATTCATCCGCTGTGGTAGTCCATTTTGTTGAGGAGAGTATGGAGCGGTTGTCTGGTGTGCGATGCCATACTTGGCGCAAAATTGGTTGAATTCTTTCCCTCACCATTGTCAGTTCTGATGCATCGGATTCGAGCGCCCGTCTGGTTCTTAACATAACTCTTGTACTCAATAAATCGTTGAAACACTTCAGACTTTGTCTTGATCAAACACACGTTTGCACATATCGCGAAAAGTCGTCAATAAAAGTCACTGCATAGCTTGCATCACCACGCGATTGTGGGTTCATGGGTCCCATGACATCGCTGTGAACGATGGATAAAATGCTGTCAGTCTTGACTTGGCCTCCAGATTGGTGCGTAAACTTACTCACAGACATCTTTTCACGAGCGTTGCCTTCACGTACGTCGTTGCTCAAATCATTGCGAGAAAATAGCGGTACACCATCAACAGCACGAGACACTGATTCCATGCGTTCTCGAGATGGATGGCCGAGTTGTGTATGCCATACAGCGACATCATCTGTATGCGCTGACGTCGCTGCGGTTTCTATGGCTTCGCGGTTTGGCCGCACAACGTGAGCCGTCCACTCGTACAGTTGTCTTCGCTTCTCAATGCGATCAATATCATTCCCTTCAAAGCAAAGCACACATCCATCAATGCGAAATTGAATATTCACTTCTTTGGCCACAAGAGCAGGAATCGATACCAGCTTTCTATCCAAACCAGGCACATACAAAACGCCAGTCAACTTGATCAATCTTCCAGTGCTCAGGCAAAACGTCACGCTTCCAATTCCTTGAGCCGGTAGACGGTGTCCATTCGCTACAGAATCATCACTGGCTCATTCAAAGTGCAAAACTCGATCAAATCATCACGATCATAAGTCATATGCGAACTTGCTCCACTATCAAGGAGCCAACGCGTCGGTATCTCGTCCCCAGCGGAAAACACATATTCACCATGTCCACGTCCTTGGTCTTGTTGGCGTCGTGGGCATTGGTCTTGCTTGTGTCCATATCCGTTGCATCCGAAGCATCGGATATCATTACCATTTAGATTGTGCGATCTTGCGTGTCCGTTACCGCGCCCAGCATTCCATTGGCATCCGCGCCACTGCCGCGACCACCGTTTTGCGTGTCAAATATTCGTCCTGCCGTATTGTCTCGTCGACCACGGCCTTTCCCGTGTCCTGTCGCGTTAAATGCGCTCTCTTGCTTCTCATAACGTTAAAGCGATTCACATTCCCGGCGAAGCATTTCCTTTGCTTCTAAAAGCATCACATCAATACGAGCTTCAATGATCTTGATTATGCTGTCGTATTCACGAGGTAGGCTGCCCAGTAAAATCACATGTCTTTCGTCTTCTTTCAAATTATCGCCAACCGCAGACAGTCTTAGGCAGAGATCGTCAAATTGGAGAAGATGTTCCATGAGGCTTGCGCCCGCGGTCATTTGAAACTCATGAAGCTGCTTCCGTAGTTGAATTCGATTGTGGAGATTCTGGTTCACGAAGAACTTGCGCAGAATCTCCCAGGCTTCTAATGCTGATGAGGCCTCGCGATTCATAGACTGGTAAGTTGGGCTTAGTAGCTTCGAGAGCACAGCCAGAGCTTTTAAATCATTGGCTTTCCATTCCGGACTCTCTCGCATCATAGCTTGCTCTGGCTTCACCACCGTCACGTGATCTTGCAGTGCCTTGCGCGTGAGTGCCATCCGCGCGTTGAATTCCCACAGGAAATAGTTGCTGTCCGCAAGGACATCGTTGGGTCCGAGCGTGCTTGGGCTCATAACCTTTAACCAAGCGTGAGACGTGTGTTCGTTGGGATGCAAAATGGAAAGTGTTATTATCAATATGAATTCTCTGTCTACCTTCTAGAACCTCAAGCTGCTTCCCGTCGAGTCGAAAATCTTCGCTGACCTCCATGCTGACAGCAGTTGCCTTTTTCCCCATCCGTATACCGCCGTCAATCGCCAATGCGGATCAGCCAATCAGAAACCAAAGAGGCACAACATTTCTATTAGTAGTAGTATACTCAAACGTCACCAGAGAACGTTATCAATTCAGATCAAGATCCAGAGCTTAACCGCGCATGCGCCGCCCTAGTTTGGTATTTTCGGAGCCACCCAATAACACTTCACTCCCGACTCCGGAACCGACATTTCAACCTCAGCTGAGAGGGTGCCAATGCATTCGTGTATATTACGAGACTTTGGCGCCATGACTGCACTATTCTCTCAACGGCTACAACAGCTCCCTTCTAGAAGATTAAGCGTTTTGAATACTCAGGTTTCATCAAAGTAATTCGATATACGACTACTTTTGGAAGATATTTATGATGGGTTTAAGTACTTTTAGTACGTTCCTATGCCAAGCTCGAGCTATCAAGGCATGTGATATGACAAAGATAGTACTGAGGCACCGCCATTATGCCTTCAATGTAGCTTGCATGCGAAGCTTGCATTGATTGTATCAACTGCGAAATAGAATATGTGATTGTGCTTTCTGTAGGAAAAGGGAAGATTTCTTTACAGACCGTATGCGGGTCAGACCCTGCTTTTGGGTTAGGCTAAAATGCAGACCAAAACATCATGTCTGAACAAAAGGCAGACCCAACAGCTCATTAATAAAGAAAATCAGAATCCAAAAGAAAGCAACATCAATGATTGTTAAAAAGTACAAATGCAGCCGTGGCACTCTACCAGTCTGGTTCTAGAGTCGAGTGCAACTTGGTATAATGATTGGCGTAGTACTGTACCTGCATAAGCAAAGTACT